>JAQFZX010001796.1:0-25143 GCA_034682405.1 Hydroisotoma schaefferi | reverse complement strand
AGTGGTAGAATTAGATAAGCGGGGTTGCTACGGAGTGGGGGGGGGGGTGGAGATTAGTAATGGTTCTACGGAGTGGGGGGGGGGTGGAGATTAGTAATGGTTCTACGGAGTGGTAGAATTAGATAAGTGGGGTTGCTACGAAGTGGGAAAAATTAGATAAATGGGGTTGCTACGAAGTGGGAGAATATGGTTTGTGATATTTCTACGGACTGGTATAATTAGATTGATAGAGTTGATACCAGAGCGTAGAAGTAACCTTCTCGTCGGCCGTCGGAAACGGCCACCAATGTTTTACATGAGTTTTTAGTGGGTCCCCGTAGGCTAGTATTTCATATGCGCTGACTACATGTATCTTCTAAAGGTTCAGGTTTTGTTTACCGTGTAACCAACACCAAGCAACCTACACAAAACTGTATCCAGAAACAGTTGACTGGGTAGGCATAAAATAAATAATACCGCGAGAGAGGCTCAATAAGGTTCGAGATTTTGGTTGAGCTATGAAAATTCCTCGTGTAATAAAAGACACGATTTCCCAACCACACTTAATTTTCCCATTTTCTCTGGGATTCTCATCTCCGAGAAAATTTTATGGCCTTTGTACATAAACTATTTGTTTTGTTTCTTTATTCGATTCAACGCAAAAAAACATAAAATACTCCTGCAGAATAAAATAAAGCCCTATTTCTGCTTTAGCATACGCAGAAGAAATCCATAACTCTGTGGTAGTTTGTTAAGAGCAGATACCCAGAATAACAATAAATGTGGATGGAATATTTAAATATCTATCGATACGAAGAAAGTAGTTTTTTATCCGCCTTCATACTTGAAGAAAAGTAAAACATCGAAGAAATAAAAAAAAACATCGTTTTTCCTCCCGCTTTTATAGCGAAAGAAAATATAAAAAACCGTTAGAAACTTAAACACAGACGGAAAGAGATGAATAAACGCTTGGAATAAGTAAAGTATAGACAACCAACGTCAAGTAAATCGTAAACTGATTCAACGATAGTGATAGTTTTAACGGGAGATGTTACTTTATATCTTCCTTCTCAATCTAACAGCATGATGTAAAGCCAAAGGTCATAATATTATCTAGAATGTGGGAGGTTTATCAACACCTTTAATTTAATGAGGTTATCTACTAGAAAAGCCTTCCTGCCCACTGGCTCATTCAGCTACCTACAACAAAATATCCCGTATCATCAATTCCCTCTATAAAAACGGTAGTGGGTATTCCATCCTAGTAATAGTTTCTCAGTCAATAGTCTTAACTATTACAGTTGAAGGAAAAACAAGGCAAGAGATTGGATGAACAAAATTACAATATGTTACAGGGATATAAGAGAGGTCACAAGTACACAAGCAGAGAAAGCTAAGAGAGAAAAGCACTTTACTCCAAGGTACTAATTCACTTGATCCAAGATAACAAAATACTATAAGAGAAAAAGATTCTTTGAGATAAAAAAAAATGTTTCTTCATCTCGCTGACAAGAAAAAGGTTGGGAAGTTGAGGTTTTCCTTCTGCGAAGGGAAAGTAATCACAAATGACTCTATGAGGTCGACTAGAGAGTTAGTGGCTAAAAGATTCTATGCAGTCAGCCCGTTGTTCTACTCAGCCTCTCCCATCATCATTCCAATCTCCGAAGAAGGAAAGCGGATGAAGCCTATCCTGCATCCATCTGCTCTTGCCAAGTAATATTAGTAGTGGTAGCAGTTTTTGTGAAAGCAGTTTCTAATATGTATATCATATCCTCCTGACACTCACTACAATAATACACTGACTGATTCAGTCAGATTGTTAAGAAAAAGAGCGAAAGCTTCCAAGGATTAAGTTTAGTGGAGGGGAAATGCTTACTAATAATAACGAAGGAACACGAGTCCAAAAATATAACCTTAATAATCATAATAATATTGATAATACTAATGTACTTTCTTTGTAGCAGACACAAGCTAGAGTGAGCGACAGCAGAATTCAGAGTAATGCTAGTTCTCGTCTTGTGAAAATATTAATGTCCATATGTAACCAGCCAACTTTAACCGGCAGATAGGGATATTATGACTATATTTTCGTGAATGTTGGGATATCAAAGAAATAAAGACTGAAATAGCTAGCACTTTTTTTTGCTTTGATTCGGGAGAGTTGCACTTGTAAAATAAAAGACATACTTGTGATAGAATCCGAACCTAGAAAAATGATTATGATTTTACGTCACTAGTCAGTCACAACTAAGAAAGGCTGCTGCCTAAGGTGATGAGCTTTGTAGGAGATACTGTATGATATTTTGACACTGAGGTTAAGATAACACTCTAACGGCAGTACTACACTATGTTTCGGAATCTGATACTAAGGAATAGTACTACGACCAAGTATTTAGATACGACCTCTGTCACAGTCTTATAGTAATGCATTACATTTGGTTTGCATCACATTACCATTATAATGGTAAGCTCTGATTTGGGGATTAAAGTTGTAATATAATTCAAATTACTTTTGCTTTTGAGGGCAAATTAAAACCTTTTTGGACAATCTTGATGATTATCTAATAATCCTTAAGGAGTTACTGAGCTTTTATATTATAAGCCTTGTGTCCATATAACTTATATTAAACTTCAACAAATTCTCCGATTTGAAAACGCACTGAAAAGTGTTTCGATTTCATTTAATTCTCTTTAATGGGTATAAGTTTAATTAACTTCATTTAAAGTGAATACATTTTTAATTAAAGAAGAAGTGCTTACTGTCCACGTGTAATGCGTAATAAAAAACAAATAAAGACTTTAATACACACTCTAAATAATTAATACGAATACTTTGCCCAGATTTTAGTGTCAGATTAAAAGGCGAATCTAGAAAGAAGATAACAAAACTTTTAAAGTCCTTTTTATTACATCTGCAGGGCATTCATTTTGCTAGAGAAGGTGAGCAAATAAATATGGACTCTTGAAAAAGCCTCATGGCAAAGATCTTGATGCAGATTGAAATTGAAAGAATAATTTACGTTAGTGTGGGTTCTTCTACATTAAAGAGCTAACTTTTTACTACTTTCCATAACGATGGTAGCTTTAGCTTTAATTGTTTATTCAGTAGTAAACAGTATCAACACACAAGATATATATAAAGCTGATATGTTATCTTCCATTAAATTTTAAACCAGGAAGAAGTTTCCCGAATTAAAATCTGGATGGAATGTTAACGGTAAAGGACTGAATTCTCTGTGTCGTCGTTTTATTGCAAGTATTTGTGTGTAAGTTCATGAGTCTGTCAGGATGTTGTAATTGCTGAGGTTTTATTTCATATCCTAAGGGTGTTTTCTTCCTTTTGATCTTCTGATCAGACAGATAAGATGGCTATCCAAATCTAACGAGGACACACCCATACGTAACTGACACAAATCCCGTATTTCCGGAAATTACTCACCCCGACCCCTCTAAATAACTCCCCCCTGCAAATGACTTTATTGAAAAATCACTCTTTTCACCTAAATAACTCCCCCCCCCCCAAGTTTTTCTCCATACCTTATAAATAAGCTCAGAAATTAAATATTTATCTCGGAAACCTTGATTAAGTAATTAAAAGGGTCACTGCAGTGTTTTTATGGGTTGAATTTTTGTCTGTTTTTTAAATTTTTAAAATTCCATATTTCCAGTCCAGACAGTATCAATATTAAATTTTAAAGTTAATGAAAATTAAAAGGATGCTCAGTTTTACATCGGTTGAGGCTGAAGCATTCTTTACTTAAACTGGATAAAGGATGAATTATTAATGTTTTGTATCAAATTTATTTGGTATTCCTTTTAGATGAATTATGATTTTCTGGGCGGATTTAAATTTATGAATGCTCGATAGCTGATTGCACAATTTCAAACAAATTAAATCCCAATTTGTAGACGATTTTCTCCTAACATTTTCCTTAATTTTTCTACACCGATAATTCTTGAATTTATTAGCTATCCTACAGGTCAATCAATTTCACCTTTTCTAGGCCATTTCAATTTTTTTAAGTAGAGAAATAAAATTAAGTAAAATTTTAAGACAGACGGCACCCGGATAATTAATTTTTTCTAATTGAAAGAAAATTTTTAACTTCTACTCTAAGAATTACGATTAACTTGTTTGAAATTGGGCAATCAGTTTATTTGGTCTTCATCGTTTAATCCGGCTAGAAAATTGATAAGCCAATTGACTGGGCTAAAAACTAGTGTATAATATCAAATTTAATACCAAACATTTATAAATCTAATTCATCGAGTTCAAGTATAAAAATTATCAATTTATGCATATAAGTTTGAGTTTTATTCCTAATTTCATTTTAAAATGAGCTTTTGCAATAAACCCATGAAGTTATGATTAGCAAAAAATAGTTATCTTTAAAGAAAATCCTGAAAAATCGAGGATTATTTTGAGTTGAACAATAACAACCCCCCCCGGTATAACTCACTCCCCCTACCGGTATAACTCCCCCCTGCAAATGAGACCATTGAAAATTACATACGAGTGATTTCCGGAAATACGGTATGCACTTAGCGAAGAAACAATTAAGAAGCTACTCATAAAAACAGCAACATTCTAGCATAATAGTAACTTAAATAATTCTAGATATAGTATAGATTGCATCCTCAACCTTTCGGATCTGTCCGTTCAGGTTAATCCGCCTGAATCTAAATCCTATTATTTAAAACTGCATACACACCAAATTTATTGGAAGATTTTTACAATCCTGGGAGTACATTTGCATATTGTCTAGCATATGGCAGCATCACCAAGTTGAAATGTTTGCTTAAGCAGCTTTAAAATACCCGTTATAACTGAATGTACAAGCCTAGGTACCTGGGCAAGGATATCCGCCGTAAAACTATCACAAATGTATATGTCCTGCTACATTCAACTGCCCATATAGGCGTCTTACATAACTAGAGTATTATTTTCAGCTCAGGAAACGGTACTTGGCCTGGCGGGCGTTGTATGCCAACGTCCCCGTTGTTTTTCTTTCATCAAGATTAAACTTAATGAACTTGGGTTTTGACATAGGAGGACTAATTCCCTGCAGGAAGAGAGACAACACATAAAGGAGAATAAAGAGACTTGTGGAACAGAAAGTATTACCAACTAGCTACATAACATAACTAACTACTGGCTATAATAATACGGCTAGCAAAATAAGAAGAGAAAGGAGGACAAAACTAAAACTAAAAGATCACAAAAGGAAGAGAAGGAAGAGTGAGTGAGTATCATCCTTGTTATTATTATTAAAGATACTGGAAATGAAAAGTTTATGTCGGGATCCGGAACCTCTAGTCTTATTTATGTTACACTATCTCACAAACTCTGTTACCTTTGCCTCTTGTTTGGTTCGTGGTTCTAGAAGCTTACTAACTAACAATTCTCTTGGTGTTATCTTGTTCTGCCAGTAACTTGGTTGTTGGTGAAAATTCGGGGAATGCACGCAAACAAAGAGAGATACTTTATGAATCCTAGTCTTTCGTTGTACTAAGTACTAAGACCGCCTTACAGCATTCGGCTTAAGGTGAAAGAAAGCTTGGTGTGATAACCAAGTTGCGAAAAAAAGAAGGTAGGTAGCTGAGGAGGTAGTACTAGAAAGCATGTTGGTAGAAGTTAAGTAGAGTAAAAGTCTGATTGGACAGTTTTAAGGATTTGGTGGAATATAGAAGTAATAATGAGCCGCTCGGTTGGACTTTATGAACACTAGGGAGATGAAAGTTGGTCGGCTGACTGAATGCAATCAAAGTAATCCATAAAAAGTTGATGGCAAGTGAGAGTGAAAGTGGAACTATAGGTTGTACTTAAAGTTGGTTGGTTTTAGTTATAACTAGTGGTTTCGTAGTTATAAATAGTAGTGTGTTCGCTTAGGGAGATAGTGGTCATGATATAGAAAGAGGCTCAGTGCAGTACGCATGAGGCTTTGAACAGTAAGGAGGGACGAATCAATCTTTTTATTTTTATTGAATCGGATTAGCCCCGAATGGTTCATCGCTTTAGTTTATCTCTTATACTGACTGAATGGTGGGTGGCTAGAGGTGGACTACTTTATGACTTGTAATTATAGATAGAAAGGAACGTTGGTTTCCTCTTTAGATATATTTTATGACATTGTTGTTGTAAAATCCGGACAATTTAATTCTGTCAGACCAGAAGTAAAGTAATATACTTTGTGAAATAAAGGGTAGGCTAAAACTTGAACGGACGAGAGCGAGGGAACTGTTTGTCCAGTTCTTACCAGAAGAATTAATTATTAAGTCACTTAACTTTGTTAATTTTTAATTATGACGGTCTACATTATTTTTAATTGAAACGAAATACTAAGCGGGACGGGGACGGGTATTATAACCACTTCTTAAAACTTTTAATCTGTTTGACATTACAAATACTAAATAAAATCTCAACAATTAAGTAAAATAAACCGTTGTAAACGGGCGTAACGAAGGCTAGCGTGGGGTATTGGAGGCAAGTTGAGACATTCTAGGGTGTTGGGGCAAGTGGAGACATTTGGGGTGTCAGGGGCAGGTTGAGACAATTCTTGGGGCGTTGGTGCAAGAGGAGACATTTGGGGTGTTAGGGGCAAGTTGAGACATTTGGGTGTTGGGGGCATTGTGAGACATTCTGTGGAGTTTGGGGCACTGTGACAAATTTTTGAGGTTGTATGAATTTGTCGAGGTTATGGGTACCATTTGGTAGTAGAATCTCACTTTGCCCCATATGACCTTCGCAAGGTCATAACGTTTGACCAAGGTCAGTGGGAGTGCCCCAACAGGGTCCGATGAAGTTGTCACGGTTGTGAGTACCATTTGGAAGTAGAGTCTCACCTTTCCCCTATGTGACCTTTGCAAGGTCATGACATGACGTTAGACCCAAGGTCAGTGGTGGTGCCTAAATAGGGTCCAATGAAGTTTCCACGGTTGTAGGTACCATTTGGAAGTAGAGTATCTCATTGCCCCATTTGACCTTCACAAGGTCATAACTTTTGACCTGAGTGTCACAAAACAATTTTGACCATTGTTTTGAAATGCCCTAGTAAGTATCTTTCCAACGATACCATGGTTGATAGGGGTTAGCATAAACGAAATTGTGACCTTTAACAACACCTCCTACGGGGTGTGACAAATATGACCCATCTTCTATGCCAGAGTGTCCTGGAACCTCGTATACCGATATCCGAAAACAGAATTCAAAAAAGTGCAACGGTTCGAAAGTTACTGCTCGGACAGACGGTTGACCTTCGCAAGGTCATAACTTTTGATCTGAGGGTCACAGAACAATTCCGACGCCTGTTTTCAAATTTAATAGTTAATACCTTTCAAACCATATCAAACTTGATAGGGGTCGCTATTTAAACTTTTGGTGACCTGTGACCGTTGGCCTAGAAGGGTGTGGCCCACAAGATCCATCTTCGAAATTAACCTAAGTTTCCATTTTGTTACTTAGGTTACTAAGTAACAAATATCCGAAAGCGAAACTCAAAAAAGTTGAACGGTTCGAAAGTTGAACGGTTCGAAAGTTATCGCCCGGACAGACGGGCGGACGGACAGTGCATTCACATACAGACCTCGCTACGCTAGCCTTAATAAGGAAAGCAGGAATAATTCATTCAGGATATCTACTTACATATACAGTCAGCTATTTAATTATTTATATGCGAGTAAGCCTTTTGCAGAACCCAGAGCACGCTATAAATTTCATCAATCGAATGAAAAATCGGCCTAGCGTTCCGTCTGAACTAATCTGTACTCCATTGTTGACTTTTGTCAGCTGCCAATGGTTGAACCAGAATAATTAAAACCGAAATACCATTTCAGATCCTCTGATAGTGATTAAATAGGATCAATTAATTTTTTCTTACTAGAAATCCATGAAAAAATCCACCTCTCAATGAAATTCTAATACGAATACTCTTACATTCAGTCATTTAGTCTGCTAAGAAGTCAATTGGGATTTTCTGCAACATAGCATGCATTGAAATAATGCCGTTATACGTTTCAATTACAAATTATAAGACGTATCAGTCTACTTATTCTGTCGTAGTAATATTTGCTGGTGAACTAAATTAATATAAACTTATCAACTTTAATACCATCTATTGAATCCAAGACAGCTAATGTCCTAACATTGCAAAGAAATGAGGGATTTTACAACATCCTGGTTTGATTTCAAAATACCATCCGAGCTGTTCCATCAACTTTTATTGAGCATTTACCGAAACACATAAAACCACCTCCTGAAAATGTTCACCCAGCCCGTTTATATTAGAGGGGTAACTGTAACTTGTTAAGCCCGGCACTGCACAGCCATGCAAAGAGCATAAGCAAACAAAGATTACTAAAGCCAGTATAGTATCGTTCACCGTTGCAAGACCTTAATTTATCTCATTATTATTCAGGTCAGGACATAAATGTAGTTGATGCATCAGAATATTTTGAATTTTATAGCCTTTCCAAGGCTAACTTAGGACTTCTAAGCTGGGAGGTTGGTTTAGTAATACGATTGGTTGGTCTACTAACAGAAAGGAGAAAGTATAAGATAGACAAAGAAGCCCTGTGAAATGCAAGAATTTATTTAAGATGCACAGCCCTGTGTTTGTTTTACGACACAACTGTCGAACTTTCTTAAATTACTGTGTCCTCGCGACTAAACCATCAAGGTAACTTTGACTTGTTTACATTTGGATGTAAAAGACCCTTAATCTACATACACACCTATGACAAAGACAGTATCATTGGTATCTTCTATAGGGAATCTATAAAAAAAAAATAAGGCTGAGCTTAGATTATAGTTTGCTTCGAGCAAGTAACTTATCTGCATGGACGGGCCAAGAATCTATCCGTAGTGAGATGGATACCAATCAAGTTTTATGTACCTAAGAGATAAGAAAATGTTTACTGTCATCTCATCGCAGCTTTGGTTTTATAACCATATTCTTGAGTTGCTTAAATGCCAAATTTTCTTCTACGTTCGACAAAATATATTATAGGCAAATGATACATACACTTTAAGCTGCTAACTCTTAGGCAGATAGTACAACGTTCTCTTTTAAAGCGCTTTTATGCGTTACACCAAGTGTATGCAAAAAAATTGCAACTTTCCATCCAACTTCTCAAAATCCTCAAAGCCTCGAAATAATAATGGACTGGTCTGTAGATAAGTTACCTGTAAAGAGAACGACGCTAGCAATTTTACTACCACGCTAAGCTATGCAAGAGAAGTGTTTGCGATAATTTGCTTATCACCCAGTTTTCTCATCAACCAAATCAATATCATCATCAACAACAACACCATTCCCATCATCATCATCATTAAAATCTACTCGGTACTACTAGTCATAAAACTAACTAACTAACTTAAAGACTGCGCAATAACGAAGTATAAAAGCCTGACCGCTTTATAGCTGAATTCATGCGGTTTAGCATCTCATTTGTACCCGACGAGTATAAATGCATGCATGGTGTCATTAGTCAGACACTGAGCCAGTACTGCTTAGGGTATTGACATCAATGAACATCATAAACTACTCCTACCGCCGCTACTGTGGATTATAAGTGTCCTCGTCTTTCTTTACTGAGCAAACAGTCTAAAGGCAGAATCGTCCCTTCGCTTGGTCTACCTACACTTCTTACCTCCTTCCATTCACTGAAGGTGGTAGTTTACCAGACTTTGTGAAACTGCTGGTACTGATGTTATTCAACTTGCGGTGGGTCCCCCCGTGGATGATATTTGTAAGTCGGATGCCTCATTTCCAGTGTATGTACCCTGACTAACGTGGAAATGTATTCAGTGATCAATCGGTCCTTGTCACTACTCTGCACCAACCAGGCTGCTAACACCGTTGGAAATAAAAATGTCCCCGCATTCAGTCAATCGGATCGGTACTCACTATTATATGTATAGTGAAGTAACCACTTAATATATAGACCTAACCTATTACTTTTACCGTGTGCAGAAGGTCTGGAAAAAGTTTACAATCCTTGAGATTAGAATGGATATAAGGATTTATGGGTCTAGAAGGAAGCCAGACCGCGATGTATCTTTGAAGGATGTTTGCTGGAGGCTGAGGATGGGCTTAAACTTAAAGGACAGAAAGTACGATTTTCAGTAGTCCTTGAATCTTCAGTGATAGAAACTTGCTATTTTCTTCGGTCGTTGGGTGCATATGGAATTTAAATAACAAACACTACGCTACGATAGTAAAGACAGATGGGCCAACCAGTAGCAGCTTAAATTCTGAAACATAATGCTTACTATTTGTTAAGGGTTTTTAGTTCTACTTTTAGGCAACAGTATCTAATGGAAAGACTACAGGCTACACGCATTGCTTAACAACCTTCTACTCTTAGTTCGTATTTAATTGTTATTAAAAAAAGTGTATACATTTTACGTTTGTGAATGGTCCAATAAAATAAAATCCCCTTAAAAATAATTTATGCAGCAGCCTATGTGACGAAATCTTTCCCTATCCAACACAATTCTCTGATTTGTGAAGTCCATGACCAAAACCAAACCACCACTAGAAATTACAATTCTGTTTCTCCACTTTCATCAATCTACTTCATTCTAGTTTACTTCACTGAAAGTCCCAGATGTACGCAATTATTGAAAGAACGAGTACATCTTTAAGTAAAAAGATTTGATATAAGCTACAAGATTTGTTGACCTAGTTATTTATAATTGAGAAAAATAACAGTTCTTCTCTTTACTGACTGCTTCAAGTCCATTCAGGAAGCAACACCGAGGGAGCGATACGATGGGTAAGCGGACGTATTTAATACTCGGATGCTGTGAACCAAGTCAAGTCTGTAGTCACGGTTCTAACCAGGAATTATAGTAGTTAGGCATATGATAAACCTAGCTAATGCTTGTAAGTTGATTTCCTATGACTATTCTTGCAGTTGGCTCGAGCCGGCTAGTCATTTTATATTGTACACTGGCCAAGCCCCACCAACAAAGAATAAAAGCCTTGAGCGGGTGAATTCCGGCTGGAAATAGATAGATGAAGAAACAAGATAGCCAGAGAAAGTTGAAAGGTTTCACATATTGTGGTCTTCTAGTGTGAGGATTGGATTGAGCAGAACGAAGGATTCGAATCCGGAGAGACATAAAAAATGAACTCTGGTATTTTTTGGCTTATTCTTATCCTCCATCCTCACCACTCTAATGTCCTTATGTACTTGTACTCTTTATATCTAACACTAGTTTTGCTAGCATATACTACCACTAAAGAGGTATGTCTGTCCATTCTTTGTACTGCTTTGTGTCCATTGCCTTTGAGAACAGAGGGAAAAGGATTTCGTTAGGCGTGTAAAGGTTTAAGGGGACATTCCTTTTGCGACAGTAACTGGACAAGATTGAATGACATCGGATGGACTTTCTTTCACTTGTGGTAAGAACACTATGTAGCCATTGAGTCTGTATACATGCTGGTGGACGGGGGTTCAAAGGTCTGTGGCATTGCCCTTAGGTATTAAATACATAGGTATTGGAAGGAGATGAATGTTCTGGATTTTAAAGGGGCTTCCCTACTACAGCCTTGGTTAGGTATGCGAGTTTTGAAGGATGAGTGTGAAAGTAAAGCATTTCAATATGTGCAGTAAACCTCGAGTCAACTTGTATAATATAGCGTGTATGAAAATATCTACCATACATGACACATGACAGAAAAGAAAAATTGAGATGGGAATTTATTCCAACCAAAGTGGAAGTAGTTCTCGATGGGTTTAGCTTTTCATTTGCACTTGGCTTGTTGTAGTGCCGGAGCGATACTTCAATAAGCTGATGTTTCCATTTTCAGCACTTTTTAGCCTGATTGAGCGTTTTGAAGGATTTAAATTGTGGTGATAGTAGTTTGCTGCTTGAATACTTGAATTGGCGGTGGGTACCAAATAACTTGAGCATTTCTGTAGGATTTGTTTTCAATTTGTGTGGAGTTTTTTTTGGAGCATAGCCTTTCAAAGGGAAGCGTAAGTTACTGGGTGGATGCTGATTGAGCTACTGTATAGGATTATCATGTATGATTCAAATGTGTTTGCTGGTCGATGAGGAAAAGTTTAATTCATATGCAAAGGTCAGCAATAAAATTATTATAATGCAAAGATTTTAAATAATGTTGACATCAAGCATATATTTTAGTTAAAAAAGTAAAAAAATACTATTTTTTTTAGAAAACTAAAAACAATTACTGGCGTATTGATTTTATCATTAAAATAAAAGTTTAGTCTGATAAAACAGCCCTGTTGAGTGCTGACTGTCGGACAACCCACATTCTAACCAGACTGTATTACAACTTTACTTCCTCGTAAGCTAAACTCAAATTCCATCTAAAGTTCAGTAGTATAGAACAGAACTTTGTGGAGTCAAGCTGATCCAAATAAATAACGTACAGAGCTACCAATAACAAATGAGTTGAAAGGACGTGTGTTTAGTTTGAAAGAAAAGTGAAATGGGATTTATTTTACTTGGACTTTAATGCGTGGTTGTAAATTCAATTATTTTCTGAATTATAAAGGCGTTTCATTGTATTCCACAGTTTGAATAGGCCAACCTAATAGGAATCCAACTTGGGGTAAATATTCAATTTGGTCGGTGTAAATCTACTTCTGCATTTAGTGAGAAGCCTTAAAAACTTTATTATTTCATGCGGAATCGAGGAATCAAATAAAGGAAAGCTGTTTTGTTGAATTGTATGGTTGAATTGTAGTAGTTTTGGAATGGGTAGATTTCTAAATTGAGTGGAGGATTTTTATCATCGCCCAACAACAATAAAAAATACTGAACTTTTTTAATGCTTATTCAATTCTTTACCCCAGAACATTAACGACGGTCACAGTGAAATTAATTAAAAATTCACCAAATGCATTAATTAATAGCAATAATATTAAACTAAAATGTTTTTCTTTTAATTGTAAAGACATTTCCTGAAACGATAAGCTAAAACTGTAAAGTATTATAGAGGCCTGTAAATTAAAAATAAATATAGCTTTTTACAACTGAACAGAAATCCATTGCGAAACGTTTGCTGGTAAACTTTCTCTGACAAGAAAACTTCTCCATTTGCTTTGCAGTTACGACCTTAGAGTATGAAATATAATGGTATTCACAGTGGTATAGTGGTAAGTTAAAACACAATGCATTGCTGATTTAGCTGAACCTTTTCTCATTCAACGTTAAACAAAGCTTATTTTAAATTGAAAGTAATAACATAAAAACATTCTATCGCCGTCTATATATTTCATTATAAAACGCTTATTTAAATCTAGTTTGCGATGACTGTTTCTCGGAGAAGTCAACCAGAATATGCTTTGAAAGATTCCATCCACAGTTAGCATTAATGAAAATGATGAACCTAATTTCCATGCAGATTAAGATGAACCCTTGAATAATAGACGTGTGAATGGAGAATTCTGTTACATATTTGCTAACACGTCTGGTCCCTCTAGGTCATCTTAGTCATCTAACCAGTTGGTACCATTACTTACTATAGTAGATTAGGCTTCTGCATTCACACAAAGACAACGTGGTTCAGTCAATTCATCCAGCCATAGCACTATTCTGTAAAGAAAGTTTGTTGTGAAAACTTTAAACCAATTTTAGATGGAAAGATCAACCCAGACGTGGTTGGTTTCCTGTATCATTGCTTCGCCATCTCCCTAAACTAAACTCGGAAGGAAGGATCCAAGAAGAGAGAAACTCCTTGAGCTTTACTTTAACCTAATTAAATTAGGCTAACTCAAATGTGAAAATTTATCGGATGGATGCATAGGGAACTAACGGAAAGGGAAAGAGTAGATGTCCATTATCGAACTGAATGTCTAGGAAGGAGAGTCTTGCTTATATACTCTTTAATCTTTAGGAACCGTAGTTAGAGTTATATACTTGTTGTAGCATGAGTTAAACTTTCATTACGTCTTCGGGGAAAGAGTAATATGGCATGGGAGCGGTGATGGTGGTGAAAGTTGACTTTGTACATTCCTTAGGAGAGAAGTTTAGTTGAAATACGATGCAAAAAGGGATCACTTCAACCCTAGTTTAATTTCTTTTTCTTCTTACTCTTGGTTCATCTTGAGAGTGTATGTCGAGTCAAGCCCATTTAGCAAAGTTTGTGTTGCATTAAATTATAAATTGGCAGCTTAATTGGACAGAGATAAATCATCTCTTGGGAAGGAGTATCTATTCTTTAGAAAACTTACTACTTCCTTACTTTAATGTACTGTACCTGTCTACGTGTTGTGAAGATTTTTCAACTAAACGTTATTGTCCTTACATCTATTTCTGGGCTACTTTTGTACTGCCAGAGAAAATAAAAAATATGGGAAGATAAGACTCGTTTGATATTAATTTTCTAACTTCTTAATCTTCAAATTTAACCTAGTATGACTGATTTACAAAAAGATGAAACTGTTGAGTAGCAATTTAAATCATCTTAAATTATAATTCTTCATAATGGATGCATGAATTTTAATGAAATAATAATTGCAATCTTCGTATACAATACTCTCTTAGAATAGGTTATCAGATGCATAGATGAGTACGCGCGATGCCCAAAGTAGGAGGAGCTGTGTGAGTTGCGTTTATCTAAGTGTATGTAATGTATCCCGCGCTCTAGCACTCAGCCATTGTTAGCAAATCTCTCGTTTTTTACTCGCGTCGTGGCATTCCCTTACCCAAGAATTGGATTAATTTTTTGTATCAATATTATAGGTAAGTAGTTGTATTGTTAACTTGACTTTACTCCTCCTATCCTAAATAAAGCACAATAGAGTATCAATCAATCTGCCTTTGAGTTGACGGTTTATTGGAGTAGTTGAAGTTCAATAGTTCCATCTCATTTATAATTCCAAATAGTGATTATCTTATCTAAACCTTCACGTAACATTTCTAACGACATTTCAGAAACATTTATCATATTAAGTTAAACGAATAACAATTGCCATTTATACTTCAAGCTTTTTATATAGAAAATGATTAAGCCTGAGACCCTTTTTAAAACTACTTATCGCTGCTTGCAAATTAAAAGTCTACAGAAAACGAGTTGATTGATTCTTTAGTGGGTACAAAATTCGTAAAAATCTATTAAAAGGCTCTCAAGTTCATTTAATTTATTTTTAAGATGGAACACACCTCCTAGTTATCAACATATAAATCTTTCAGTCCATATGGATCCTCTTTCCTTCTGTTATCCACTAGCTAGGATCAAGTTTTACTCATGTTATACACCAACTGTAATCCCCTCTGTAAAGTCCTCTAACGAACTCTGTAACAACTCTTGATCTGAATATTAAATCATATAGGAGTTGGTAGTTGGTATAAAGAAGGTTTTATCACCCATATTAATTCAGCAGTTTTTCACTTATACGATAGTTCACTTCTCACTTCTCTGTCCTAACAGCAAGTGTCTGCCTGCATCCGACCATCTATTCTTATTCTTTCAGCTTCCTTTAACAGCCTTCATTTATAACGACTGCAATAGTGAAGAGTAAGTAAGTACACAGCATTAAAGTGAAAGAAATAAAATAGGCAGAAATAAAGAAGGCTGTGTATGAAGTCTATCTTTTCAAGAGAAAATATCCTTCACCAGCTTTCTTTTGGTTGATCTGCTTTATGTAATGACTATTTGCCGAACAGCTATCTGACTATGGAAAAGGAGAAAAGTACCTTGTTTAAAAGAGTGGCAAGGAATTTGGCAAGATTTACTGAGGAATTTCCCAACTCTTTAGGATAGATCATGGGCTGAGAGAGTAAATTGAAATGAAAAAGGGAATGAACGAAACTTCCACGACTAAGATAGACTGATGGACTAGTGACTTGACTGATATATTGTGTTCGTGGTGTATGGTGGCAGTGAAGTGAGTAGAGGTTGTGAAATGAAATGAATGAAAGGCGACGCCTTGTGCATGGATGAAGTTTATAGCGTGTCATTAACGGTTTTAATGTTAGCCATCTAATCCATTCTATTTCTTGACAGCAGTATATTTATCTATTATCTGCCTTCGTTTGCAACAGAATTCAAGTTCCATCCTTCTGATAGCTCCCTTTTCAGCATATTGGGCTTGCCATCAGTATAACTACTTTCAATAATAAGTTATTTATGTGGTTAAGGAAGTTTACCCAGTGGAAGTGGGGTTCTTCTGTGGTAAAGTCAGTTATAATAGTAGAGCCTGTTTCATGTGGAAAAATTTGTTTGTAAAGTGGCTGAATAATTCCATCCCTATTTTGAACTCTTTTCCTGAGAGGTTGGGGAGTCAGAAGACAATTTGTAGTTCATTGCGATTATTTATCTCTACTGCGTTTTGAGACGAGTATCTACAAGTACACAAAACTCGGGGTTTAAGATGATGCATGAACTCCAAACTGTGGTTCGAGGACCACAACTCTGCCACTCGTGCTGCAAATAGAACATCATGGAGGGATATTTGCGGGAGTATCGAAGACTGCCTGCAGGCCTCGAAACTAAACCGTATGGGTGTCGGACTTGGTGGCCAACGACTTAGTGGCAAACGACTTGGTGGCAAAACAATTTGAAGACTATACCATTTAAAAATTAAAACAAAAACGGCCAAATAATCCTTACAACTTATATAGTGTTTCCCGAAATTACTTCTCTCTGTGGAGTAATCGTTTCAAAGGAAAAATTGAAAAACTGCTAACGTGAGTAAGATAGGGCAGATTTTCATTTTTAATATCGAAAGGTAGGAGTTATTCCAGGGGGAGTAATAACCAGAAATAGGTAATTCACTAAATTTGGCAGTATCAGTGGAAAAAATTAAAATACGGCTAGAATAATGCATACAACTTACAAAAGCTAAGGAGTGTATTATTTAGAGTTTTTACATTTCCGTTTTAAAACTAAACATTAAGTGATGGATAATTTTTATTCACTGAGAATCGGTTTCAAAAATTGCAATGCATGCAATGAACTTGTCAGATAGGCGCCATTGAGAACCCTGATGGTACGTATACACAGGGATCAGTAGAGTCTTCAACGTCTTCTGAAGAAACATTTTTCAAGCGATCGTAATCGTGGAACGTTGGTATATGATCATCAGAAATGGGACGGCTGCAACGCTGATAGCATTATTTAAACTGAACTAGTAATGAGGGCAGTAAGGTCCTTTGAAGCACTGAAGTCGCCAAGCCCCGATGAAATATTTCCGGCCATGATGACCTTTACTTTGGATTACTTAGTACCTCATCTCGCCCAAATCTTTATGGCGTGCCTGATCTTTGGGTACACGCCTACGGAATGGAGAAAGGTGAAGGTCATCTTCATCCCTAAACCAGGCATAGACAGCTAGGATAGGTCTTCCTCGTGGAGGAAGGCCACTTCTTTTTTGCTCAAAACGCTTGAGTGGCTGGTGGACTGGAGTATACGTACTCCCAAACTAATGGTAGACTAAAATCTAGGAACGAATTGGCATACATGTCAGGGCTTTCAACTGAAGCTGCCTTGCATCAGATTGTGGCAAGACTAGAAGTTACCTTGAAATCTGGGGTATAGCCAATAGCAATTCTCATTCAGTGATGCCACGTTTAAATCACTGATTGAGGGTCAGTGTCAGAATGGGGTGGGCAGCATAAGTTCTAGATGGATCACTCATATGTTGACCTACCGTTCTGTGGAACCCTCAGTCACTGGTCATTTGGAAATGAGAATTTTTAAGAGGGTCTGTCCACAAGGTGGTGTACTCTCCACTTTTTTGGAATCTTGTTTTGGAGCAAATCTTGTCACAATTGACAGTGAGTCTCCCCAAAGTATATTCACAGGGGTCTGCAGATTATCTAGATCATTTAGCCCGAGTGATCAATTTGAGCACTTAGGTAAATCACTCACAAACAGGGATAAACCTTGCGAATGAATGGTACCGGGCTGAGAAAAGAACACTGGCATTTCATTGGATTCCAGTACATAGTGAGTGGAAATGTAACGAGACCGCCGATGGGTTGGCCAAGGTGGTGTCACAGATGCCACTCCTGTGGCCACAAGCATCAGTGGCCTTTTGGCTTTCTGCCATAAAACATGCCATCCATGGTCGCACTGAAAAGTGTCATACCAAGGAATGGAAGAAAAGCACTGACTGCTTTTAAACCAAACAGTTTATCAAGGACCCATACCAGGGTACGGGATTGAGTTGTGCCGGCACGGGTAGGCGCGCTTTAAGGCTAATAACACAAGTTATCACCTGCCATCGTACGTTACAAAAACAGCGAATAATTATGGGTCTAACTGAAACCGCTATCTGCCTAATGTTTGGTGTGGGGGATGAAACTAGCAACAATTTGTTAGGGGTATGTGACAAGTACTGCATTGTCAGATTTGAGATACTTGGGAGTTACACTTTATCTCCCACGGAGCGCGCTGGCACTCTTCTTACCAGACTATTGCAATTCGTTGATTTTTCTGAAAAATTGATTCGAAATCAAGAGGGTAGTGGGTTGACACCGTAAACGCGAATGTTACGAATAGAGTTAAAGCTACACCTACAAGTGTAGTAGTATTCTTCGTCACTAAAAAAATTCTCAAAATCGCCGAAAACACTTGAGTAACAATGGTAACTACTAAAGGTAAGTACCCCGTTACAGGCTGAATTCTGAATTACCGAAGTACTGAAGACTGCCTTTACTGCAGCCTTTCCCTTAGTCAGTTCTTGTAGGATGCTACCATTCTGCATCGGGTCATGAATTCTGCATGATGATGATATGATGCCTAGAGTGAACTGGCCAAGATAATTGTCTGATTGATGCGGATAAGCCCATATTATGAAGTTTGGGATACTCATGCTTGTAAAAATTAAATTTGCTGTAAAATTGACTTTAAAAAAGTCCTACTGCAGCAGAAACGCAGAATATTTATGGATACCATACCTGTATTTATGAATAGCAACTCTCTATCTCAACAGGGGAGTCCGTAATAGGCCAGCAAATGCCTCGGCGGCCCATTGGTCAAAGCTTATGAGCAATGCTCATATGACTCTTTCAAATGCATACATACATACTATGTTTTGCCAAACTATTGGAACTTGGCTGCGTGATTAACTTAATAGGCGTAAAATACTTTTTGTTACCAACTCAAAGCCAATAGTTTGGCAAAATAAGATTTCAGCTTAACAGTACAACCTCTAAAGATCTCAAGGCTGTATCATGAGAGTTGGAAACATAGCTTATACTTTGTGCTTCGTAATAAAAAATTGTGAATCATCTCAAAAGAAAAGCTAAATGTGCACACATAAAAGTCATATAATATGGTCAAAGCGTTTCGTTACTGCTCCAGAAGTTCAAAGCCGATTCGAAGTTTTAGATAGTTACATATCCAGATCCACGAATACCTTAATCATGTCTACTGCAAACGGGAACTATGCTTGGCTTGCACCATTTATAGTCAATCAGGAAAGCGCAATCGCCAGCAATTCTCCGAATTAAAATAAGTGACATATTTATAGCTGGACATTGATATACAATTTGATGCAAGCCATGGCTAACAAGCAAGGTATTTAGTTTATCTTGAACCAGAATGATATAAGCATAGTACCTCGCTACTCTACTTGACTGAAAACACAAGGTGAAGTTTTCTGTAATAGTAAAATTCCATACTTAAACCTACAGTCACCACTATCAAGGGGATACGGATTTTTGAAGCGTTTTCAAAAACGAGAGAGAGAAACGTTCATACGAACAAAGTACTAGGAGTAGAACCATCGAGAAGGAGGATGAAAAAGCCTTTGATCACAAAGGACATTTTTATCCCTCTTCTGCTGTTTGTACTGAGAAAAATCTAGTGTTTTGTGACAAAAAGGAGGAAAGTTCCATTTCTCTTTGGCCTATGTCTAGTTGCCTAGCCTTTCTATGGTTTATTCCCATCTTAAAATAAGGTTTAACTACATGCTAACTGTATTAGGTAGAGACGGCTACTATATGCTTATGAAGGTATTGCGTGCAATTGTCGTTGGTGTGCACTTAAACTCACACCATGCATGGCCATGGAGGCGGCGCGTAGATTTAGTGAAAGTTGTACACTTACACATTATACAGAAAAAGAGTTACAACTTTTATACCAGAGTTGCTTCCTAGAAGGTGACAATACAGCTCTGCTTCCCCGTTGCATTAAAATTTCTAGAATTTCTCGTCCGCAGTAATGTTGTTTTGTAAAGTGAGAGAGTAAATGGGACCAAAAGAGTGAAAGGAAAGAGTTTGGATAGGCGAAGCAGGGAGGGGTATGGAAGAATTTTATGGAGGAAAACCTTTCTGTCTAATTTCACTTTAGTGTGTTAGTGTGTTTGCTCTGTAGAATTCTTCGAATCGAGGAACAATAAGATGAGAGAATAAAGCAAGCACAGAGAAAGAGAGACATAAACACAGATGTAGCATAGAAAACGTCGAATTCAGTAGCAACATTATATAAGATGGGTGTGGTGAGTTGGAGAAAAGGGAGCATATTATTTAGGGTGTGATGATGGCTTCCTTTGCCTTATTTTTAAGGGAGCGACCTTTAAGTAGAGTTGGAGAAAGTAGACTAGACAATGGTGTATGGACTAAGCTAGGTTTACGGATAGGATACCCTGAGTACAGTGGCTGTTCGCATATTATATTGGATAAGATAGATAGGCCTTACTCTGTTGTATCATTGTGTATCGAAGGGAAAAGCAATGGAAACTTGAAGACTTCATAGCTAGATCGTTCAAGTACCTTCTTTCTCCCCAGTCTATGGCGAGGTCTGCAGGCGCGCTCTCTCTCTCTCTCTTTGTACGTTATTCTAGCTTCTTGTGTTCTAACATTTTTCGGATTCGGAACTAAAAGGTGTATTGTGCTATTTTGTGACTAAAAGCCTCGCCTTAAGAATTCCACGTCATTGTCATCTTGATGTCAATTACAGACGAACTTTTGTAGTGGCTCCTTTTGTCCACGCGAGAGATAATGATAATAGTTTCTTTGCCAGGGTTAGAATTTTTACTCCCATCATTATTACCATGTACCTACCAAACCAACTTTCCGGGGACCCGGAGAATCGTCAAGTATTTCTCAAATTAAGTAGGCACCACTTAACAATGTTGGTGGGGGCTCGGAGACTTTATGCAGCTCTATAGCTGTGGGAGGGTCATTTGTTGCATGCGCTATTTTGATTTGGTCAACTTAAAGATGCTGGATGGAATAGTGACGGGCAATAAGATGTTGAACAATAGTACGAATACGAATAGAGGGAATATTTCTTCAGATAGAGTGTTGTCCACAGGCAAAGTTTGAGGAAATTTCATGTCAATTATAACGGGAGATGTCACACTCCATTGCCCTTATTTGGTTCAAGTGATTGACGACAAAATCGTTAGTTTGAATTGGTTCATATATATATATATATATATATATATTTGTAATCTGATCCAACAACCGGGAACTCTCGCCAAAACTTCCAATAAAAAGGACATTTAATGCAGAATGCTTCCGGAGGGAAACCATTAAATGCTCTTTTAAATATTGATGGGCATACCGTATTTCCGGAAATTACTCCCCCGGGAGAGTTTATTTTCAATAGTCTCATTTGCAAGGGGAGTTATTTAGGGGGGCGCAGAGTTATACCGGGGGGAAGGGGAGTTATTGTTCAACCCTAAATAACTTTGATTTTTCAGGATTTTTTTTCAAGATAATTTTTTTTAGTCTAATGCAAAAGCTCGTTTTAAAATGAAATTGGGAATAAAACTCAAATTCATTTGCATTTTTAGTCCTAAATTAATAATTTTATTGGTATAAAAAATGCGTTTGTTTTTTAGACGAATTATTATTTTCTAACCGGATTTAAATTTTGAATACCCGATAGCTGATTGCACAATTTCAAAAGAGTTAATCACAATTCGTAGAGCGGAATATAAAAACTTTCTTTTGATTAGAAAAAATTAACTATCCAGTTGGCGTCTGCATTAAAATGTTACTTAATTGTTAAGGTGTCTACAAGTTGTGATTTGAATTGTTTGAAAAAGTGCTATCAGTTAAAAAAAGCCCAATTGACTGGGCTAATGAATAAAAAATATATTTGATACAAAAATTGTATAATTAATCCTTCGTCCAGTTGTTCAGGTAAAGGATACTTCAGCCAACGTAAACTGAGCATCCGTTTACCTAATTTTAATCATTTATGAAATTTTATTGTACATTATACATTGTAAAAGTTGAATCTATACATACTGTTCGTACATAGCAAACTAGCTGCGTGTTGGGTCTCAATGATACAATGGATATAATCCCATATAATCTTAAATTATACTTTTTAGTGTTACCATGGATGCTTGCAAGACAAGCGTCCATGGAAATGCTTTGGATAATAATACTAGACACTTGACAAAGACACGCTCCCATTAGAATATAAATGCAATCGTAGACGTATAAGCAGGCGACTTGACATTTACCTGGTCTGTTTTGTACTAAGATATGTTTGTTTATGGGATGAAATAAATTTTCTACCTTCTACCAAATATATAGAGAAACAATTCCCTCGTTCTTTTGAATGCCTGTTTTGCCTGTATGCAAAATGTAGTCTGTGTTGAGTATTAAATTTCCATTATCCTGACAGAATGCATTGTGTCCAATGCTATGTTCGTTAATTCCGTTTCCCTTTAGTCAGGTTACAGTAGCACGTAAAAAAGTAGCAGGTAGGTAGTTCGTAGTTCCTTTCCTTCTGTTGTCGTTTCTTGAATCATTATGCAAAGGAAAATACCTAAAGCTAAGGTAGTAAGTTTAGTCGGGTTGTAAACTTTATACTAAAAGTTTCTAATCATAATCGTAACGGTACCAGAAATGTAGTCATGCCTCCCCAGAAAGTAGTTCATTCTATGGATGAATACCTTGTCTACCTATCTACAATCTTCTGATTCAATTCAAATGAATGATAAAAGAAGCCTGTGAGGGATCCTGCTTGATTATATTTTATACAAATGGGTAATTCTAGACCCAACTCAATCACGAATGAGTTCTCCTTTCACAACCTTTGATGTGTTTTCAATATACTTATCGTGGAGCATTCACGTTGCTTTCACTCATTATTATCATTATAGCATTGATATTTTCACCATATGAAGTTGGTTTCTTCTAAACAATGAGGGTATTCACGATAACTTCGTAACCGTCGTAACCTTCGCTTCGTAAAATAGCTTACGAAGCTTACGAGAAAGTTCGTGAACGCCCCATGGCAAGCAACTTCGTTAAATTTCATGGCTTTAGCTCATACACCCTTACAGCATTACAACCGCTTTGAGTGCGACTAAATTGCTTTGTAGAGGGTTTAGAACATTGGCGAAACCACTGTGGGTACGAGGGTACATTGTACTCCCTAATTTTCTAATGTACCCCTTGGAATTCCCGAAAGGCCATATCCTTTACTTGTTAAGCAGGTTCCACCCAACCCCGCTAAGCCAAACTCCTTCCTATCCTTTAACCCTATTTATCTGTACCCCCTTCCCTCTGGTACCCTCTTGTGCTTGCCCCTATGCTTTAAGATATACTTAACTTAACATGTTATATACTTCTTGATTTTAAATTAAGGAAAACAACGTTTTCATTTTGTTTACCGAAACCAAATGTTTCTTTCCCTCTAAGTTGTAATTGCTGTACAACACCTTCGACATTTGTCTACATTAGCTGTCTACAGTTTACAAACTGTCAACCAAATTAAGAAGTTTAAGGATTAAGGTATACATTTACAGTCGACAGTTGACTCTAAGTTGTGCATATTAACTTCCACAAGTGAAATCAGAAAACTTGTCTCCAGCTCCGTGTATTTTATGTCTACTTGAGCTTCTAATTTGTCTTTAACAGTTCAAAGTTCACTCCGGAACTAACCACCCCAAGGGTCTTTCCGATGGAGAGAGTTAGAAGTGCATTAAATAGTTTGGTATTTTTGAACTAGAAACTATATTAACTCATCGCTAGATTAATGTTTGGTTTTGAAGGGTCATTAACATTTTCCCCATGAGTTTTACGATTGCGTAAGTTTTCTGCTACCATACGCCGGTTTGGTGCTGGAAATCACATACTTTTACTTAAAGAAACTAGGCTTCAACTCAGGTTGCGTTATTAGTCTAAAGTTTAGATTCTAAACTACACACAAGTAACTGAGTGTCCCAACTAAAAGCTCATACAATGTATAAACACAAACATATGGCGTTGAAGATACTAAATTAAAAACAGTTTAAGATAATGACTGCTCCAGATGTTTTAACACTCCGAAAACATTTCGTTTTCGTGTAAAAAATCTAATGAAATTCCAACCTCCTTCAGTGGTTGAAAATCGACATTTCAGATCCTTTAGCCTAAAATAGACATTTCTGTGAATTGCTATTCAAATAAGCGATTCTTCCGACTGTCTCAAATTTTGTAGAAAATAAATTATTAGTATAAATTCAAATAACAGTGCTTCATTTTATTTCCTTCACTCGAGAGGTTTATGAAATATAAGTGCCCAAAGATTGAATGAAATATTGCGTGAAAACTTCACCATGCCTTTTAAAACTTCGGTTTGACTGAAGAGAGAGATATATTTTCAGAGGTTCGCTTAAACATGACTTAACACAGCTCCTGGGCGACAAGCCACAAAATGTCTAAAGTTTTAACCAGTTTTGAGTAGTGAAATATGAAAAGCTCTTAACTTCACAGTTCAGAGTTACTTTCCTAGCCCGAGGTAATTCTTTAGTAGTTATAGTACGTATGAAGGTCTTTGATGTGCGTATATATCTGGTCAATGTTCCTTACAGTATTTCCCGTAAAATTTTCTCATTACAATTTCAGAGAAAAATGACAGATCTGTGAAATTATTTTCTAGCCAGCATACCAGCTCAGCATGACTTGTTCTTTCTGAGAGTAGTCAATTACACAGAAGGTATACAAGTTACTAGTATGTTAGGATTTCTGTATCACACGTTGCGTTTTCCACTACACGTGTGTTTCATTTTCTTGCCTGGAACAGTAATTCCTCCATAGGAACTTATGACCTATTTAATTCTACGCATCTACAACATAAAGTTTGATAAACATGTTTGTATGTAACAATACATACTACTCTCTCAATTCTCATCCGATTTTCTAACGGAGTTGACTTTATTGAATCACTTTTAAAATCCTTTCTACTTCCGCAACTTTCGTCTGTGAATCCTGGCGATGGGCTCAAT
>JAQFZX010001795.1:0-25152 GCA_034682405.1 Hydroisotoma schaefferi | reverse complement strand
ATACAGTAAAATGTAAAATACAGTACAATACAATATCATACAAAATACAGTAAAATGTAAAATACAGTACAATACAATATCATACAAAATACAGTAAAATGCAAAATACAGTACAATACAATATCATACAAAATAGAATAAAATGCAGGAAGCCAACTGTAGTTGAGATTGAGACGATGATCTCCCAATGAGAAACCGCGAACAAGTTCGGGACCGCAAAAGAGAATACATGGTGATGAACTGGATAAGAATAATAAATATTGGTGGTAATGATAAGGTAAATATGACCAGCCACACCCCCTAAAAACCCCCAGGTGGTCCTAATGATAAGCACCCAACAAATCCACATAACTACCAGGAAATAGGGAGAATCGCAACTTTTTGGTGACATTTGACCCAGCACTCCAGCAGAGACGCCGTGTTTGGACGCAATGGGGTCAAGGACTTCAGGGTCAAGGGTCGTTGCAGTTGTGACAGGGGCAAATAAGGGTATCGGCCTATGCATCGTGAGGAATCTGTGTCAGAGACTTCCAGGGTCGGCTGACCTGGTGTATTTGACCTCAAGGAACACAGCCAAGGGCCTCTCTGCCACGGAAACCCTTCTTCAGGTCAGTTGTCACCAATTCCACCACCTTTTGTCATCTTTCATTGATTTTATATTAAATTGTGGGTGTGGTTTTGGGTTTTTTAGGAAGGGTTACTAAAAGTGAGATATCACCAACTGGATATCGAGTCTGAGGAGAGTGTGAAGAGATTTGCTAACTATTTACGGAAGACGCATGATGGGGGACTTCAAATTCTTGTTAATAATGCTTCTATTTCATATTTTGTAAGTGCTTTTTCTGACCTAAGTACCGTATATCCTGGAATAGTGCCCTGTTTAGAAGAATAATTACTACTAATAACCCAAAAGCCTCATTTAGTCGAATGTTAACCCTGAAAAAACTGAAACAATTAATAGTAGTTCCGGATACTATTCGAGGATATACAGTAACTCACTTAATTGTCTATTTGATCTTTATTGAGTTTGTTCTGATCAATATTTAGACGGATCCTGCAGCGCCGATGACATTGCAGGCGAGTCACACGTTAAAGGTCAATTACTTTGGGACCCTGACAGCCTGTCGTCACCTCTTTCCTCTCCTTTCTTCCCATGCGAGGGTTGTTAATGTTTCCAGTGCCCTAGGTACCGTTACTCGACTTGAGTATCGTATAATGTTCTCATTAAGTTAAGTTAACGGACGAATAATTAAAAAACATAATTCTTCGCTAGGTCATTTGACAAAAATAAGTGCCAAAACTGCAGCAGCCGCTACCCTGAGAGGCGAGTTCTCTGACCCGAACTTGACGGAAACAGAACTGACTGATTTGGTGAATCGTTATATTAGGTAGGTCAGGTCAGACTTTAAAATCTAGATGAGGTAAATAATAACCTTTTTGAGAAAACGTCCATAATGTCCAAAGGTACAATTTTTTGGAATGAGGGTTGAGAGACGGGGGCGTCAATATATGTATTTTTATAACAGCCGCACCCTTTTATAGTCTGAGTTTTGGGTTGAAATAAACATTTAGACGGAGTCTGAACGCAGCTTGGTTTCTTTAAACAAGGTGTGGCAAAACTGATACATGTTTTGATCATACTATTACTAATTGGTATATGATTTTTGAATCATTAGCTCAGTGGAGACAGGAGTTCACCGAGAAGAGGGTTGGCCGAATAGTGCGTACGTGGTCTCCAAGTTGGCCGTGTCCGCCCTGACAAGAATTCAGCAAAGGCGGATAGACGAAACGAGACCTAATGAAGATATACTCATTAACTCCGTTCACCCAGGTTGGGTCCGGAGTGACATGACCGGGGGTAAAGGGGTCTACAGCACGGAAGAAGGGTCTCAAGCCCCCACGTGGACAGCCCTTCTACCGCACGACATCCCGGAGAACCCTAGAGGCGCCTTTGTTTGGAGGGATACTTCTCTAGTGGACTGGGTAAAGGGACCTGTACCCTCCGAACAGATTTAGAACTAAGGTTGATATCCTAATATTATGTTATTTTATGCTTTAATCTTAATGGACTGTTTGTTTTATCCCGAACTTTTTAGCAAGTAGAGGGTATTCTTTTCGTATGTCTTTTATTTCCCGACAAAAAATAGCTTAGAATAAAATAATGACTGTATAAATTATGTTATATTTCTTCTTTAGTATCTATCACCTCAATATAAACCTAAGATTTAATTAATGAGGATTATGCATTTTAATACGAATGGTCAGAAATAGTTAAAAACCTGTAGAGGATTTCCTGTTTGAAATGAAAGATTTATATGCCATATTTTGCTAGTTGTATTAATTTTGGTAGCCACTGAGGTTGCAAACTGACGCTTGGAAGATATGGAACAAAGATGTAACCACCAGTGCGGTTTAGGGAAAGGGTAGGATGCAAGGTTAACTTCCATAAAGAGAACCAAAGGAAAATGCAAAAGAAACCTTATCGGCAATGGATAAGGCTATCTTTTCCCCTTGTTTTACACATATATCTCTGGTTCTCCAACCTAGTTTACTTTTGCATTCACCTGTCACTCATTCTAATTGTTGTTGTGTACAATTACCGAACCATGAATCAAGCCCAATCAACAAAATGCACTTATGACAATCAATTAAATTGATGATATGTGACTTTGCAGAGCAAAAATAATTACATTTTCCAAAAGAATTCTCTTGAATTATTAAGCGAAAAAATCCATACACTCGAAGCAGAGAGCGTCAATGCATACGGGTTTCACCAAATTATAATCTTCAATCTTCTCGACTAACTCAATTTGGCTTGCTATTATTGCCACACCAAGAGAATTATGCAGCAGCGTGCATTTTTTGTGGGGGTGGCCGTGCTACTGACGGCAGTAGCTTGGAGCTCTGCAGCGTCTCCAGGTCAAAGGTCAAATGCCAGTTCTTCCATCCTAGAGCCCCAAGGGTCAGGGTTGCATCAAGGGGTTATTCAGACGTTCCACAATCCCATTCTAGACTACGTGTCTGCCGACCCTCAGGCCATGTACTTTGGAGGTTTCTACTACCTAGTCCTCTCAAGCAACATTTGGCCCTACATACAAGGGGGCATCCTCCTATACAAATCCAGAATACTTACGGATTTCCGACCGGCTGAAAACAGCCTTATTTATGGGGTACCCCCGGGGCTGGCTAACCTCTGGGCCCCAGAAATCCATGAGGTGGATGGCGAGATCTATATCTACTTTGCTATGGATGACGGAGACAATAATAACCACCGTATGTATGTCATCAAGGCTAACAATCCTGCCGACCTACTGTATGGGGGTTGGGGCCCTGAAAAACGGTTAGTGAAACGCTGTAGTTTGTGGTAAAAACGTGAATGATAAGCTCCATATTCTATAGATTGTACACGACGGATGCCATTGATCATTGGGCGATAGACGGTACGTTGCTGAAGTATCCTGGTGGAAGGCTCTATATGGTTTGGTCCGGCTGGCCAGCCTTGAACGTAGGGTCACCCCAAAACCTATACATTGCTCCGATGTCCGACCCGATGACCATCTCGGGACCAAGAGTTCTACTCCGAGAGCCCAAGTTCGACTGGGAAGGGCCTTTCTGCCTCGAAGGACCTTATGCTCTTCAAAAAGGGATTCGCACCTTTATAGTCTTCTCCGCGGAGTCTACATGGGGTCCTGACTACTGTTTGGGAATGATGGGGATTGATGGGTTTCAGGATCCTTTGGTCCCTTCCAACTGGTGGAATAACAATGAGGGCTGCGTCTTCTATAGAAATGACGCGGAGAATGTTTTCTGCACTGGGCATGCTGCCTTTACAACTTCGCCAGGTAGGGCACACCCCCAACAACTGACATTATCAGTTTAGGAGGGTTATCTTGTATTTGGCATAATATTATCTATAGATGGAGTAGAGACATGGGTAGTATTCCATGCAACGAGCGACGTAAACGATCCAGGTCAGCATAGGGTCGCCCGTGTAGAAAAATTGGAGTTTGACGGAAACGATTACCCGATCTTTCCAAGACCGTCAGGAGACAGCCGAGCTTTAGTCGTTCCTAGCGGACGTGTCCAGGAGACTTATGTCAATCCCGTGATAGATATCTTGTCCGCAGACCCTTCCGCTATCTACCTGAATGGTTTCTACTACCTTATCATCTCGACGAATGGGGAAAGAGAGCTGAGGATCTACAAGAGCCCTTGGTTGACGGACTTTAAGGGGGCTCCATCTACGGTTATCTACAACCAGTTGGAAAGCCCTGGTGGGTTCACCAACGCTTGGGCTTCGGAAATGCACTTTATCGATGGAGAACTCTTCTGCTACTTTGCCCAAAACCGTCCAGGGGAAGAGCACCATATGTACGTTATCAAGGCTGAAGACGCTAACAATCCTGTTGGGAAATGGGGTCCTCCAATTAGGTAACTACTAAACCTACTAAAAACCATTACGGATGGGTTTCACGTTTCCGTAAGGCCATGAGAGTTTCCGGAGGTCGACAGGGAATCAATAGGGCCCAATTACAACCCAGATAAGACCCGAAGACGATTTAAAAACATTAGATTATATTTTTATAGGATGATGCCCGACTTAGAGTACTTCGCGATAGACGGGTCGATTCTTCGTTACGATGGGAAACTTTACTTTGTCTTCTGCAGCGTGGATGCTGGAGTTGACATGAGCATCTATATTGCCCCCATGTCGGACCCTTACACGGTCTCAGGTCCAAGGGTCCTTCTACACTCTCCCAAGGCCGACTGGGAGTCTCATGGATTCCCAGTTAATGAAGGTTAGTCAAGTCTATGCCCGTACAATACGGCTATTTGTTCATATCTCAGAGTTCTTTGGTTAATAAGAAACTGGGGGGTTGTTACAGGTCCATTTATTGTGCAAAATAATGGTCGAACGTTCCTCATCTACTCGGCTTCCTCCACTTGGACCCCTGACTATTGCCTTGGAATGATTGGGATCGAAAGTGGGAAGAATCCTCTGGTAAGGTCAGACTGGTGGGATGACCTTGATGAGTGTCAACTCTACAGAAATGACGAAGAAGGTATCTACTGCACAGGTCATGCTGCCTTCCTCAAGTCTCCAGGTAAGTGTATCTCTCTCATTGTTCGATTTATTTACCTGATATTTGAAGTAAAGCCTTGGTTGTTCAACCCTTGTTATTGCAATTGTGTGTGTCTTTAAGATGGAACTGAGCTTTGGGTGATGTACCACGCGACGGATGACCCTAACTCTAATGAACAGTCTACCAGAATGGCACGAGTTGACCGGGTCAACTGGGCTGAGGACCATGCCCCTAGTTTCCTTCGACCTACGAATCAACCCAGGGCAGTCCCAAGTGGTCAACTACCTAGGACTCAAACTGAACTATAAACCTCTAAAAAATCATATACTAAACGCTATAATAAATTTTAAGTAAACGCTGCTTATTTTATTTCCATACTACTCGTCTTTGACTATCGATATCGACTCATCTAATGCTCAAAGGGTAATAGATTCACACCAAAAAACCATGAATGAAAGTCATGATTCATGAAGGATTTCACATCAGGCTCAAAAGCATGATAACCTTTTAAAATATCCTAAATCCTCGCCCAGATGCCGCGGCTTATATATGCAAAGAAAGATATTTTAAAGCATGTTTAACATGGGATAGATATCCCTTTTAACATGTAAAGGATAGGCGTGCGGTGTAATTAACCAGGGCGGCAATGGGCGAAGATATAGGGTATGCTTATCTTTGGGTTTCAGTCAGTTACAGAAATTGTGGAATCTCACCTGTCCCATTGACGTCCAACTGTCCCTGCTGGGTCGTAAATTAATGTATAAACTACTTGAAACCTTAACTAAAAGATAAGCTTACCTTATCTGAAGGCTTTCGATAAGCCCGATCAGTTTCGGGCTTATCGGTCGCATGAATATGGACACTAATAACTATTCTGAGCTATTTGGGGCATATTGAGTATCGAGGCGTAAGAGGTACGACCGCAGAAAAACCCTCATGCCTTCTTGGACCGTTCAAGACCCAAGATAACACTGATTACGATAACCTCCATACAAAGGTCGTGATCTTTCTAGACCCAAAAGTGAAAGGTCACGAGGGTCAAGTTTTGTGTCAATTTACCTCCTAAATCTATTAAGTGTCGAGTCGTACGACCACAGAAAAACCGTGCCTTCTTGGACCGTTCAAGACCCAAGATAACAATGATTACCATAACCTCCATACAAAGGTCGTGACCTATTTAGACACAGAAGTGAAAGGTCACGAGAGTCAAGTTTTGTGTCAATTTACCTCCTAAATCTATTAAGTGTCGAGGTGTGCGACCACAGAAAAACCGTGCCTTCTTGGACCGTTCAAGACCCAAGATAACAATGATTACCATAACTTCCATACAAAGGTCGTGACCTTTCTAGACCCAGAAGTGAAAGGTCACGACTCACGAGGGTCAAGTTGGGTGTCAATTTACCTCCTAAATCTGCGTAAATAACCCACAAACTTCCCACACCTTGCAAACCCCATCTACCAAAATATTTTGAACGAACTTTTATTCCAGGAACTTCGAAACCCGCGTCAATATCATTGTACTTTTATGAAACGACAACACTTTTAAAAAAACTCGTGTTTTTGCAAATTAATTGTAATTGATTACTTGTAATTTACGTTAATTACGCCGGTTTAAACTTTAAAGTCGTCAGGAAAGAGACCCTTTTAGTCCATTCATCTCCGTCATCAAAAAGCACACTGAAATATGGCTACTTTAGCGTAAAAAACTACATCATTTCTTTCAATTTTCGGTGTTTTTTTTTCGAACTTTTGAAACTGTAATTGGAATTTATTTTGTATTTTTTAGGAAACCCAAATCGGAGATGACTCCGGAAGAGTTGAACAAACGGGAGGAAGAGGAATTCAGCACCGGACCCTTGTCAATCTTGACCCAATCAGTTAAAAACAACACGCAGGTAAGTTGCTTTAATTGTAATTGGCAAGTAATTAGTAATTAACTAATGGATTGTGGGTATTTTTTAGGTTTTAGTAAACTGCCGGAACAACAAGAAATTACTAGGAAGAGTTAAAGCTTTCGATAGGCATTGTAACATGGTTTTGGAAAATGTTAAGGAAATGTGGACTGAAATCCCTCGAAGTGGGAAGGGGAAAAAGAAGGTAAAGGTTGAGGTCAAACGCTGACCTTTGGCTTAGTAAGGGTTGATAACACAATTTATGTATTTTTAGGCGAAACCGGTGAACAAGGATCGCTTTATTTCGAAAATGTTCCTGAGAGGAGACTCCGTAATCCTTGTTTTGAAGAATCCTTTAGCCCAAGAAGTAAACAAGTGAAGACCTAGTAGCTCTAGCTTTTTTATTTTTACCTTTGAATGTTTAATGGAAACATTATCGATTTAAAAAAGTTCAGTTTGTTTTGTATCTTATTAGTAAAATAAGAGTAAGGTAATCCTTTGAATGTTTGAAATTTTTGTTTTTGGAATCTACATGTTTAGATTGACACTCGTTTGGATCCTTAGATAAATTGTGTCGTTTACATGTTCTTTCTTACTGTACTGTAACATTAACCTATCCAGGTTATACGATAAAGTAATGAATTAATAAACACATTTTTAATTTAAATCCCTTTACGAATCATGTATTCCTTTAATTTTGATACAAACCAACAAACCTTGTACATAGAAGAATTTAAGTTAATTTAATACCGAGCAGAATTCATATGCTAAAAGCTAAAGCTACAGAGTATAAAATTACCACCTCACAATTCTAATAATTTTGTGCCAGATCACTTCCATACGCAGTACATGTGATTTTTTGTTCCAGTAAGTAAAAACTAACGAGGCTAGACAGACAACCAGAGAAAAAGTACTTAATTTAATTACAGTATTAGAAAAGTATTATTTATTCTTAAACGCTCTTTGAAAATTAGGCTTCTTTCTCAGCTAGAGCAGTAAGATGTTGCTCTACTTCCTGCTCAGACAAAATCCTGTTGAAAAAAACAAGTAGAGTAGACATTAGAAAACGGAAGAAGTACGAGATAACCTTTTTCCTTAGAATGTAATTCAACGCACCTAAACTCGGGATTGTCTTTCGTAACGATTCCAATTTCCATTTCAGCCGGTTTTAGATCTGAAGACAAAACTGTACACAGACCTTGGATAGCCAACTGCAACCAAAATAATAAATATATTATTATTTGTCAAGTAAGCTTTCGATTAATACAGGTTAATTTAGCTGAAGGGTATAAGATTAGGTTGTGCTCGAATAATGTTAGAAAATGTCACCTGAATTGAGTCAGGAACGCTGTAGGTTTCAGTTTTCTTAAACTTCTTCTCCAAGAAAGATAGAGCTTCCGTCTGCTTGGCACCAACGCTACACGCCTTGTATCCACAGTAGTAGCCTGCAGGATCCGTTTTGAAGACACAGGGAGCTCCACTCTCATCATCCATACCGATCATAATCATGCCTAAGACAGACACGAACGAATGAAACAATACACAATATAATTAAGAAAAATGACAAGCACAAAAGGAGGCTGGATTTGTTCACAATGAATAAAACTTACTGCATCCGAGCGGCCGCATTTCAGCGTTTTGAGTGTAAACCTGGCAAATATCAGCGATACGACGACAAAGCATGTGAATGGGGATATCAAATCCGTACTTGTACTTCCAGTTAGCTGCTTCATAACGAGCACGCTGAACTTGAGAGCGACTATCAGCTACAAATAGAGAAAAATTGAGTTAATAATACTTCCTCTACGCAGCTATACTTCCTATAATAAAGGCAACTGATGAAATTCACCAATCATTCCAGTCATCACACATCCGATCGTCTTGGTCAACTTGAACAAATGCGTAATCGTAGAAGGGTCCACAAGCTTGTCCTACAAGAAAACAAACGGTCATAAATGCTCAGAAACCTTAGATAAGGCCCGTCTGGAGTACTTTGATAATAATAACGTACCGGAACTTTCTTCTGGGTAGCGACAACGGCACACTCCGTTCCTCGTAACGCCAGCGAGGTCACACCCCCTTGATTAATCGCTTTGAAGGCATACTCTGTAAATTAATAAATCCAAATTAAAAACCAGTAATTACTAAACTCAACCACACCCCTTTCCGACGCCGACTGCCCCCACTTTAGTGTCATAATACTTACCAACTTGGTAGAGACGACCCTCAGGAGAGAAGATTGTAATATGCCGATCAAAACCCGCACTGCTCCCTCGAGACATCCTTTTTTTCTTTAACCCGTCGGTCGAATTTCTGAAAAAATTTAGAAAAAAAAAATGTCACTCAAATTCGGCTAATCAATTGTACAAAAAATACACAAAGTTACGCTCGATAAGCCTAGTTGGACTACGATAAGCCCAACAATACACTTTCCTTGGTTAAAATAAATAAAACTCACCACTTATCTTCCAACTTATCGACGGGAATAATAAAATTTTTTGAGAGTTGACGAAGAAAAGAATGACGTGAATGATGCTGCGGTTTTTCTCACAAATCTCGATTGAAACTTGCTCTGTTTGTTGTTCCCAGAAACCCCTCTAGTGTCAGATTACCCTTTGTCTCAAATTGCCCCTCGTCTCATCCAGCCCCCGTTTTGACTTTTGAGGGAAGGATAACTTTCAAGTTGGGGGATTCGTCGCGATTGCTCAATCAATAACTTTAATTAATTAAGGAATCAATAATTAAAATAGTTTGTGCCATTCAGATAAGCCGAGGCTTATCGAAGGATTTGTGGTAGTTGACTGGCTGGACGCAGCTGGACGCTTATCGGCGTTTGACGTTTTGATAAGGTAACATTTTAATTTATCTTTGTTGTGGTTGGTTTATTGTTTATTTGACCGACTGTCAGTGTGGAGTTGACGTACAAGATTGGAAATTGAGGTTTTTAATGATATTTTTTTGCAGGAAATGTCGAAGAAGATGTTGTTTATTGTCAATAAATGTGCCATAAATTAGAAATCCAACCGACTTTTCTATATTTTGTAAATTTTGTTGACTAAATTACTGGGATTTGTGGGTGTGGTTTGGATGAGAAAAGTCTAACTGACTTGGATAAGCTGCAGTTTAGCAAGAGAGGTAAGAACTAAGAAATTGTAGGTTTAAGTGGCGTTGAAGAAGCTAAGTTGTGTACTAATTTTTGATAGATTGTTTCTTACTATTCTAGCGGTCAGAAAAGGCGGATGCACCCTGAGAAATCGTTAAAATGACAGCATCAGAGGTCAGAGTTCAGAGATCAGGCTAGGGGAGTATAAGTGTAGGCCGGAAGTTTCAGCCCCAATGATCCCTAAAACCGGAGTGGCGGCTCCTGCAGCTACAGCTCCAAAAACTTTAAAAGATTCGTGACTGAAGGAATTTTCAAAGCTGTGTAGTTTTGCCATTAATTCCCAACTTCGGAGCAGTTCGTCTTATCAAAGATGAAGCGGATGCTCCGAAGGCTTTGTCGCCACCCTAAAAAATGGACCATGCGGCACCTCTTCCAAGTATTCTTCTTTTCCATCCTCGCAATCCTTATTTTTGCAGCCGTTCTTGCGTACTTAAACTATTACTCACCTGACTCCCGTCCTGATTCAAAACCCTATAGTAATAACCCTCTAGATTTTCCTGTAGCAGCGATTCGAAACTTACGGCAGCGCCAGCGTATCCTAAATTTTAACACCAGTAACAGTAAGACGTCTCTTACCCAACCAATGCAGCTAATGTCACTTAATCTCGCTACAAAAAAGTACATTACGAAGGCCAGCCTTCAAACGTCCAGTTCGAGACTTGAGGAACGACGTCTAGCCGCAGAGTTGAAGGGGGGATGGGCTAAGTGTTCTATGTATAATTGTTTCGATATCCACCGATGTGGGATAAATGGAAGGCAGACCCTCTCCGTTTATGTTTATCCGGTGGAACACTTTGTGGTGGATGGGCGATCTCTAGTCGAGGGAGGAAGGATTTCCAGAGAATATTATGAATTCCTTGATGCATTAAGACGTAGTCCTTATTATGTTCCTAATCCGGCGGAAGCTTGTGTCTTCGTCCCGAGTATAGACACTTTGACCCTTTCCAAGAAGATGTCATTGAGGGATTTAGCTGCTGCTTTTTCTTCGTTGGAGTTGTAAGTTTGAATTTTAATTTATGGCAATTTAGTGGACGTTTTATGTATAAAAAGGGTGCGTTTTTATAGCAGTTCTCTATATTTTTTCCAGTTGGGACGACACGGGTCAAAATCATTTGTTGATTAGTATGTTTCCGGGAAATTCTTCACTCCTTTCACTAAAAACTGAGGCTATTGTCGCAGCTTCGGGCTTCACTGTCGAATCTTATCGCCTTGGGTTTCATGTACCGCTAATCTCATACAATCCCTTTCTCAGAGAGTATACTAGTTCCAGTAGGAGAAATGATGAGCCAAGCTCATTAATCAATAATTATTTTAAGTGAGTGTAATTATTTATTTACATTTATTCCGTTTTTATTTAAGGAGTCGAAAGTGGAGAAACTTATTGAACCGATTTGCTGTTTTTATTGTTTCAGGGAATCAAATATTTTGGCAATATCCGCACAAGGACGGCTACCTCATTATTTAATCAAAGACGATAGTATTTTAGTTCTGGACTTTTGCTCGTATAAGTCTATCAATTATCTCAAACGATGCAAAGGAAGTCAATCGTTTGATTATCCTGAAGTTTTGAAAGTAATTTTAACTAACTTCCGAAATCGAACGTATAATTTTTCTTCGTATGGAAAATCGAGACGTATGGTTTATTTATTTCAGCATGTTGATTTCTGCCTTGTAATAAAAGACTTGGCTGGTCCTGCTTTGTGGGATATCATGAGCATTGGATGTATTCCTGTGATCATTGCAGATTTCCGTAGACTTCCCTTTGACGAAGTTATTGACTGGAGAAAGTAGGTTTTTTCGAGAAATTCTTTAGTTTTTTGTAACGTGGTTTACATATTTATGAAACGGTTTTTGAATTTCAGGAACGCTATAATTTTATACGAGCATCAAATTCCACACTTGTCTTCCATTTTGCAAATCGTGTCTCAAAAGCGGAGGGAGAGATTGAAGTCTCAAATCAAGTTTACATTTAATAAGTATTTTAGAAACATGACTGCTATAACTAATACATTACTGGCTGTGCTCCAAGACCGCGTTTTTAGTCATTCCGCACAAATAATTGAGGATTGGAACGTAAATCCGAAACTGGTCAGTAATTTTTTAAATGTTAATCTTAATCCCAGTTTCTTACTAAAGGAATTGATGAATAAAATTATTCTTATTTTAACAGAACAAACCGGAGCAACCATTGTTTAATCCTGTGATCGCCCCCAAAGAATCTGGGTTCACAGCTGTGATATTAGCTTATGAAAGGATACCGAGCTTATTCGAGGTTATCCAGAGATTGGCAGTGGTTCCGTCCTTGGCAAAAATTATTGTCGTTTGGAACAATCAGTTAAAGCCACCTCCTTCTTGTAAGCCAAGTTTTTATAAGCAGTATTTAATATTTAGCAACAGAAACCTGTCATCTAAGCAGGAAATGCGACTTTTTATTTTATAGATTCCACGTGGCCAAAGTTATCAAAACCTTTGAAAGTTATTCAGATGGAGAAAAACAAAATGTCAAATCGGTTTTATCCATTTGATGAAATTGAAACTGAGGCCGTGTTTTCGCTAGATGATGACATCATTATGCTCACCACGGATGAAATTGAGTTTGGATTCGAGGTAAGATATCTTAATTTAAGCAGTTTGCTATGCTTCCTGAGAATGTTAAGTAAACGTTCCACCTTTTGTAGACCTGGCGTGAGTTTCCAGATAGAATTATAGGCTTTCCGTCAAGAAGTCATGTTTGGGACAATTCTACAAATCGCTGGAGATACGACTCCGAATGGACGAACGATATTTCAATGGTTTTAACCGGTGCTGCATTTTACCATAAGGTGAGACTGAAGTTATTTTATTTTAAGCAAAAATTACACTATGTAAACGTTAGCAAACCGTGACGCACTATGTAAACGTTGTTTTCTTACTGTTCAGTATTGGCATTACTCCTACACGCATGAGATGTCCCAGGATATCAGGGAATGGGTGGACTCTAGAATGAACTGTGAGGATATTGCAATGAATTTTCTAGTGGCTGCTAAAACTGGGAAAGCAGCAATAAAAGTAAGTATGCGTTTATTTAGTTGAGTGTAAACATGAAACCTAAACTAACTGTGAGAACCTAAAAGCATTTGAAACCTTTACTAATCTCTTGCAAATCCAAATTATTTATAATGAAATCCCCGAGATTGTTTATGCCTTCGATTATCTCGAATACAATCTTTTGTACTTCTGAATTTCTGAAAAGGTTTCTGACGATTTGAAGTTAATATTTTAATATAATTTACATTTTTAGGTAACTCCACGGAAGAAGTTTAAATGCCCAACTTGCAGCAATAACGAAATGCTTTCTTCAGACTCAAGCCACATGATGGAGCGAACGGATTGTATCAACAAGTTTGTACAGATTTACGGCTACATGCCCTTAGTAAAAGCGGAATTCCGAGCAGATCCTGTTTTGTATAAGTTAGAAAATCTTCCCCCACGTTTGAAAAAGTACTCAGACGTTGGCAGCCTGTAGACCAAAACCGAATGAAGAATGCTATTGACTTTCATTTTATTACCAAAATCAAAACCTTCCCTTCAGTTACCTCAGGTCAGCACGCAGCTGGCCCCGTTGAATTTAGTTTATTTAGTGTATGAAATATTATTGGTAATTATCATATTATTGACCTCTGCTCGCTCGCGCGTGGACACCTTTTGATATTTTTGCATGACCTTATCTTATTTGTATAACTTACAAACATATCTTAAGCCTTATTACATAAATTATATTAACGCCAACCTTAAAGAAACCAAAAATGCCATAATGCCATACTTAACGTTTTATTTGTTCCCTTTCGTGAGCAATATCATGTCAGTTCTGGGTTATTCATCCCTGTTTAATAGTTTTAAGGAGTCAAAAACACACTTAAAAGGCAGCTTTGCATTGTATTGCAATTAAAAGTAATACTTTATAACATTTCTTCATAACCTATTCCTGTATTTTGAGTGTATTTATAATCTTTAAACACGATTTTTTAAATGTTCATTTGTCTGTGATAAAAACCACTGGGTGTATAGGAAAGGACTGGCCTTCAAAGTCGTTTTATCTTACTAAAAAAACCTCTGTACTTTAAGTTGTTCCATATCTTTAAGGCGTTCATTTATTGAAGAGCGATCTGAATTTTAAATAAAAATGCCTTGTTTTTTCGGTAGATTTTGTGCAAATTTTTGCAGAAATAGATGTATTTTTCATATGAAATGCTATGAAATCCTGCAAGTTATTACTACGGCTCTAGGAATGGTGGATCATGGAATGGATGGCCTTCATCTCTTGGAAACGTGAGACTCCGGCTTAGTTTCATTCAGCTGAGCTGAGATTCAGGGTAAGATTCCGTATAAAAGGAAAGACGAAGGAGAGCTTGTATTTTTTATTGTTTTAATTATACCTGATTGCTTTTTTTTATTGTTTTATCTAGAAAGGGATAAAAAAAATGCGCGGACTTGCCCCCCAATTGTTGCCAAACTTGACGAGATTGTTGAAGAAATGTCCCAAGGAAGTGGAAGGGGCTAGGCTAAGATGGGTTGTTGGGGCTGAACAAAGTCGTCGTGGGTTTCATGGGTCCCCCACAAAGGTACTTACTTGAAAAATAGATAAGTGTTTTTAAATATGATGGAAATTAGACTGATTAGCGTCTTAATATTGCTTGATTTTGCAGCGTTCAGCGCAAGAAGAGCGACCTCAGTTTCCGGGATCTAAGGCAAGCTGGACGGAGAAGCTGGAGTTTGTCAGGGCTGACCTTTATGATGGAATACCTGTGTACAGGGTCATGGACAGGGATGGGAAGGTTATCCGGGCGGACCAAGACCCTCAGGTTATTGGGGCTTTCTTTGGGGCTTATCTGGAGTATTTGGAGTTGTTTATAGGACACAGTTTACAAGGCCCCCCTAGGTTATGAATTCATGATCTAAATATATGGGGTACGATATTCGAGTGACCTTAAATTGACCCCAGAAACGTCTATGTAGAGCCTAATGTATGCCGTATGCCAAATATTAAAACCCGTAATAAGAAAATGTTGGTTATAGAAATATTTTAAACTGCTGAGTTGAAGTTTTGCATGTCTATTTTAAACTTTGACCTTCTTTTTTTCATTGCAGCTATCGGAGGAAGTGGTTGTTAAAATGTACAAAAGCATGACGATGCTTAACACAATGGACAAAATCCTATACGAGTCCCAGCGACAAGGACGAATCTCATTCTACATGACAAACTACGGGGAGGAGGGTACCCACGTTGGGTCTGCCGCAGCCCTCAATCCCGATGACCTTGTTTACGGTCAATATCGTGAGGCTGGAGTACTTATGTGGCGAGGTTTCTCTCTGGACAATTTTATGAATCAGTGTTACGGGAATGAACTGGATCTGGGCAAGGGTCGTCAAATGCCCGTGCATTATGGGAGCAGGGAACTTAACTTTGTTACGATTTCATCACCCCTTGGAACGCAAATACCTCAAGGTTTGCATACAACTTTAATAAGGGCAAAGTGGATACTAAACTTGTAATTTTGTGATACTTTTGTTTAAACTTCTAGCTGTCGGATCTGCATACGCTTTTAAAAGAACTCAAAAAGGCCTCTGTGTCATTTGTTACTTTGGAGAGGGTGCGGCCAGTGAAGGAGACGCCCATGCTGCGTTTAACTTCTCTGCAACGCTAGAATGTCCCGTTATATTTTTCTGGTAAGCTCACTTATTAATTAAGTAAGTGAAGTGTGCTTTACAATTCCAATATGCAAAGTGTTTCCTTAACAAGATATCATTTCATAATTGCAGCCGAAACAATGGATATGCTATTTCCACCCCAACGCACGAGCAATACCGCGGGGATGGTATTGCTGGTAGAGGTCCTGCTTATGGAATCTTATCGATAAGAGTCGACGGAAACGACACGCTGGCCGTGTACAATGCAACGAAAGCCGCAAGGGAAGTGGCCGTTCGGGAGAATCGCCCTGTCCTAGTTGAAGCCATGACTTATAGGATAGGACATCATAGTACTTCAGATGACAGTAGTGCTTATCGTTCAGTGGACGAAGTGAGATTTTGGGACGCTACAGACCATCCTATTTCTCGGCTAAGGAAATACATGGTCAGTCGTGACATTTGGGATGAGAAGAAGGAGGAAGCGTGGAAGAAAACTTCCAAGACGAAAGTAAGGAAAAGATGTGACAAAGAATTAAAAAATTGCGTGCATTTTTTAAGCTGGACAGTGACAGTTTTAAAACTTTTAATTTAGGTTATGGAGGCCTTCGCTCGAGCAGAGAAAAAACAAAAACCAGATTGGAGACTGATGTTTACCGACGTCTATGATAAGATGACACCGGGACTTAAGGAGCAGATGAAAGAGATGGAAGACCATTTAGCCAAATATGGAGATCATTATCCTTTAAAGAATTATGCGAAATCGACAAAACCCATGGAATAGAAAGGAGTTAAAGTTGGAATGAGTGTGGCAGGAATCTCCACCATACCAGCGTATCGTGAAGTCCTGGCGTATGCAATGACTATACTTAATTTAGGTCAACCTTGCCAAAATACCGTTTCGGTTTTAACTTCCCTTAGAAATTATATGTTAGAAGGAAAAATTGAAAAAACACTTTACTGAGTAACATGTAGGAGGATAGGGCGACTTTTCATATTAACATGGGAATTGAGGGGAAATTATTTGTAGGGAAATATAACAGGAAATACGGTATTACCTAGTTGAAATGCGGTGCTGTCTTATAGTTTTAATCTCGGCTTGATGAGTTCAAAACTCATTTCAAATAACGTTTAAAATTTAATAAGATAAGGTCCAATATTACAGTAGAAGAAAGTTACTCTCTAGTTGGTTTCGTTCAGAGAAAACAAAATATATTTTCATATAGTTGTTTTAGGCATATAACTTAAAAAGCAAAAAGTTTTGCAATCACGTAAGAAACAATGATGGATTGTTTAAGGATTTTTAAACGAAGTTTAGGTAGCTAGATAGTGTAGTTCCAACGCTGAACTTTGAATGTACGCCATAGATTTAACAAACTTAAATAAATACCTCTCTGAAAATGAAATGGAAGATTGCATTTTCTATTTGACTTTCGTCCAGAATAATTCTAAGGTTTCGTTACAGGCTCCTTGTCTCTGTCTTCCTCTCGTGCGTAGGGAAATATTATTTTGCAATTCGGGAGATTCTTCTGAAGAATTTGGATACAGTTTTTCCTATCGTTCACTTCCAACAGGTCGTAAAGGTAGAGACGCTCTAGGTTCCTAAAAAGTAAGGCATACATAGGTACAAAAGCCTAAAAGTAAGGCGAGATCCTGTCTAGGTAAAGCCACCCTTTGAAGCAGCTCAAAAGTAGCAAAGTAGGTATCGGTGTAGTTCACTCGAATTTAGCATATTTTATAAAAGGGTCACGTTTGACATTTCGGTCTCCTAAATTAAATCTTCCGAAAAATTTTCAGTTACAAGCAATAAAGTCACAAACTTACTTCATCTCAACCAAAGTAAGGAGACCCTCATCCGTAACATTTCCACATGAAGAAATCTGCAGATCTATCAGGCAATCTTTGAGAAATCTCATCCTACTCACAGCTTCATCTTCCAAGTAGCCACATTTGTGGAATATTGCCTTCCTGACGTATTTCAGTCCCTCTATAGACCATTCATAAATATCCAAACATTTATAGAAATGTTGAAAATGTAAGCAGTTGATAACTGCAAAATATAATATTTACTGAAATATGGGAATCCTATGTGCATAACTGCGGCGTCTGTGGCATCGATCTCAACGATATGAAGGGACCGATAGTTCCCAACAGGCAGAGAGTTATAATCTCTTAGCATCTCATCGCTGCCTTTGTCCCAACGAACTCCGGCACCGCAGCGAAGCAGCCATTCTGCACAAGCTCTGTCTGGCCCTACCTCTTTTATACGACTTTGGTCAACTCTGAAAGGAAAAAGGTTCGAACAGCGTGTGATATTTTTTAGCTCGACATGGATTGGAAACCGGCATTCTACGTTTCTCCCATTTTATATGGCTTATTTCAGTATCCCGACCCTATTGTGCAAAAATAGTCTCCGATACTACCGGTCAGGTTAAAAACGGTTAAAAAGATAGTTGGGCTGAAAACCCAAGACTGCCAAGACGCAAGAAAGGATTATAAGCAGGCAGATGTCACGAAGACACACATATAAAGTATCCCATTTGTCCATGATGAAGACAGACTTTCATAGAATTCCATCGTTTTAAGCATCCATGCAGTGCTGGGCATACATAGTTTTCTGCAGGTCCTTCAGAATACCTTTTAGATACGTCGACTACCTTAACCTTAACCATAGGAGCAACCAGGGGGAGGTTCACGGGTACATGGTAGGTATATTGTTAGGCGCAACCACTGGGGGTACGAAAGTACATTTGTACCCCTTAGTTTTCCAATGTACCCTTTACTCCTTCATATTCTTTAATGCTATTTGTACCCCCTGGTACCCCCTCGTGGTTCCGCCTATGCTTGTACCCCCTGAACTGAAAGGCCCTATCTCTCTATCCTCTATATGTTAAACAGGCTCTGTCCAGCCCCTCTCAGCCACACCCCTTCCTATGCTTGCTATAATGCTCTTTGCACCCCTTCGTGGTTGCGCCTATATGACTTTAACCTTTAATATAATCATAATGCCATTTTAAAGACTTTCCAGCCATGGAAAGTAGACGCTTTAATTTGTCAAGAATTAGTCTATTATTTCTCGTCAAATTCCTAAAAAACCATCAGAATTCCAACCATCAGAAATCTCTAACGTTTGATTTCCACCCAAGCGTTTAGGGTTTTAGACCTAAAACGCTAAAAGAGGACCCTCCTCGTAAGAAATGAGACAAAAGACTAAAAGATGGGAGGAAAGAGGCAGAGAGAGAGATTTAGTGGAAGAGCATGGAGTTAAAAAAAAGGACTGCATGCGAAACGAGGAGGAAAGGTGGACGTTGACCACGACGAACTCTTCCCACTTTTCACATTTATTACTCCAATTTCAAGGAAATTCCATGAAATAACGACTATTCCTCGTCTCCTCACTTATCATCCTCACCGACAGCCTTATCAATAATAAAAAACGGGCTTATCGAGGTCAGAAAGAGAGAGGGGAATAAGGGCGTGCGTGCGTGCGGGTGCGACGAAGGTCACAAGGTCAAACAAGCTTTACTACAAGTTCCTCCATGCCGGAAGTAACTCACTGGAACAAGATCTCACTCACAACGAAGAAGGAAAGCGCGTATTAAAGCATAAACAGTAACACCAAGGTCAGGAGGTCAGGAAGGAGAGATAAGTAGGTAAAAATTCCGATTTTTGGTAACTTTGTTGACGAAAGAAAAGACAAGGGTTTGTAAATAGTAGAGAATAGTGGAGGGATGATAAGCCGATCATCTTATCTTATTTGTAATTTTTATGCGGACGGGTTCTTGAAAATGATGATAACTTAATCCGGTGTCTAGGCTTCTGACCTTGATGATCTGAACTTATTAAAAGCTGATTGAGAACCTTGTCAAAAACGCTTCAATTTCTCCTAAATTAAGGGTTTTTAGAGCGTTATTCTTATTTTACCTGTTAAAAACGGAGTTGAGCCACCCCCATATTTGCCTTGTGGGTTGCGTCAGCAGCAGCGTTCCTTCTGTTTGACCCCAACGCGCTCCCACTACTCCACCCAACGCTTTCTCCAAGCTTGGAGTGGTTAATCTATTAAATTTTAACATTATTAATTAAATTATTAAGGGGGGCTTTATTTACAGTTTTTGGGTTGTTTGACTGAACGAAAAAGAACAAAGATGGTTAACAGTTCCAGCCCAGCGCCAAGTCTGAGCTTGTCCAATTGAGAAATGAGAAGGTTTCTTGGGAAAAACGTGGTGGTTCTGGAGTAGTTTTTATTCTGGAACTTTTTTAGTCATTTGGAGATTTTAAATCGGCCTTTTTATTCCGGTTTTAAACTCGATTTTAAGAAAAAGTCATCGTTATTCTGGTAATTATCGTATTTCCGGTTTTAATCCTCCATTTGGTTGATTGTGTACGGGAAAGAAATAACATATAATCTTTCTTTCCGTCCGCTGTAAAAGTCACCCTTTTGACCTTATCTTACTTTAAAAAACTCCCCAGGTAGGTGCGTTAAATAAAGTAGAGAAACCTGACCTCGGAATTAGCCTTTCTTTCAAGTTTAGAAATTTGATTGACCTTGTCTTGCTGAGTTGTAATAAGTTGCGTTTTTTTTTATTATTTATTAAAAGGTTGGCCTTGGAAGTTGGAATTTGGAAGAGGCTGTGACGGGTGACGCTGCGACTGGTGGAAAGAAATATTTGTCTTAGAAAGAAAGGAGTTTGGAGGACGTAGAGGAAGGCGCCGTTTTAAAAGAGGTGACAATAGGGGGTACTTTATCAAGTCTAATGGCCGAAAGTGGAACAACCTTGAAAAATGACGGAACTGGAGATGAATCCTCACAGAAAGTCTTGTCCGAAACGACAAAGGATCACGCGAATTCTGCCTTTAAGAGTAAGCTGACTGCGTCGTTGATGTTTGCAATTATGAGATGACGGGTTTAACATGATGATAACTTAATCCGGTGTCTAGGCTTCTGACCTTGGATGATTTTAACTTATTAATAACTGATACAAACCTTGTCAAACGCTTCATACTGCTGCGTTTTGTTTTTGTCCAGTTTAAAATTGAGATTTCTTAACCCATTTTAGAACAAGACTACAGTTCCGCTATCGAGCTCTATACCAAAGCAATCGAGTATTATCCAACCGCAGTCCTTTATGCTAATCGAAGTATAGCATACCTCAGGACGGAGTGTGTAGGTTATGCCCTAACTGATGCTACCAAATGTATCGAACTAGATCGTAGCTATGTCAAAGGTTATTACCGTCGGGCGGCTGCTTACATGTCGTTGGGAAAGTTCAAACTGGCTCTCAAGGATTTTGAAGCGGTGAGTGGAGGACTTTATAGTGTTCAATGAATAATAAATGTCTGGAAAGAACGAACATGATGATAACTTTATCCGGTGTCTAGGCTTCTGATCACCTTGATTTGAACTTTTTTCTTAACTGATGTTTTAACCTTGTATTCAAAGCGCATAGCTGCAATAAGTTGGTGACGGCAAAACTAATAACAGGTTTTTTGGTGGTCACTTTACAGGTTGTAACAGCGCGGCCAAATGACAAGGACGCTAAGACAAAGTTTACAGAGTGTAACAAAATCGTGAGGAGACTGGCATTCGAGAAGGCCATTGCTGTAGGAGACAATTGTAAAAGTGTGGCTGAGAGTATTGATCTTGATTCCATTGGTGAGCTTTTTAGTTTAGTAAATTATGCTGTATGTACGCATATTGTCAAATATGATGAGACTTCAATCCGGTGTCTAGGCTTCTGATAACCTTGATTTGAACTTTTTTCTTAACTGATTTGGAATTTGTTGTACCAACACTAAGCTAGTTTTTAATTGTGTGTTTCTTTTTGTAACGATTGATTGTTTTATATTTCAAGTGGTGGAATCCGACTACAAAGGACCGGTTCTAGAAGATGGGAAAGTAACTGTTCAATTTATGCATGACCTCATGGAATGGTACAAAAGTCAGAAGACGCTGCATCGAAAATTTGCTTATAAAGTAAGCTTCAACTTCCGTAGGATGTTTATCCTTTCTTTATTTTTAAAACTGAAAGTATCAAAGATTCCTGTTTCTTTTTGTACAGATTTTGATCGATATTAAGAATTATATGACGGTTCAATCCAGTTTAATAGAAGTAACGATTCCGGACGATAAGGAGTTCACCGTTTGTGGAGATATTCATGGACAGTTTTATGATTTAATGAATATTTTTAAAATTAACGGATCCCCAACCGAGTCTAACCCATACGTAAGGAAGCAGCTTGAGCCCGAGGCAGTTTTTTTTATTCCTACACTTGCTTTAAATTATTTAAATATAATCAATTGTTTTATGTTGTATAGCTTTTTAATGGAGATTTCGTTGATCGAGGTTCCTTCTCTGTGGAGTGTATCTTCATTCTTTTCGGGTTTAAACTTCTTTATCCTGATTCTTTTTACATGTCTAGAGGTAAATTCTCAGTGACTTATACTTCTGTGTTCTTAAATCGTTACTGAGTCCTATAAAATAATCTAACGGATTTCTGGATTGTGTTAAGGTAACCACGAAACCTCCAACATGAATCAAATGTACGGTTTTGACGGAGAAGTGAAAGCAAAGTACAACGCTCAAATGGCAGAACTATTTACAGAAGTTTATAACTGGTTGCCATTGTGCCATTGTTTAAACAGCCGTGTCTTGGTACTGAAATGGTCTTACCCTTCTCCTTTTTATAGTTATCTTACATGAATGTGTTATATTACTTGTGTGTGTGTAGGTCATGCATGGAGGACTCTTTAGCAGCGACGATGTTACTCTGGACGACATTCGAGCAACGGATCGAAACCGACAGCCTCCAGATGAAGGTATTATGTGCGAGTTACTTTGGTCAGATCCCCAGCCACAGCGAGGTCGCGCTCCTTCAAAACGAGGCGTTGGTATCCAGTTTGGTCCCGATGTTACGGAGAATTTTATCACCAGAAACAAATTAGATTATATTATTAGAAGTCATGAAGTTAAACCTGAGGGGTACGAAGTTTTGCATGATGGCAAATGCATCACGGTGTTCTCTGCACCCAATTACTGGTTGGTTAACTCACTATTTTAACGAGTAGTCATTTGTACTAATACTAAATTAGTATTTTATTAAAAGGCTGATTTTATTTTTTTAGTGATACAATCGGGAACAAAGGAGCTTTCATTCGATTGAAAGGCGATCAAATGGTGCCGAAGTATATCACCTATGAGGCTGTGGTAAGTTTAACTTTCAATATCAGTTTGTATCAAACAACTTCCTTGCGCTGCAGTTGAAGTAAATTACGTAAAAAAACGCGTGAGATGAATAAAAAGAACACACGGTGGTGATGGTGAAAGTTTTGTGGGAAAATAGTCCAGAATAATTTGAATGTTAAAGAGAAGTTACTTCGCAGTTAAATAATCTGTAGTAATAATAATTAAAAAATAAACCGCACTTACACCACTCTTTTTCTTCATTTCGGAGTAGGTAGTTTTACGGAGGACTTTCTCCTTGATAAATGACTATAACATGTATTCATGTTTACTTTTCAGCCTCATCCTGACATTCGTCCCATGGCGTATGCAAACTCGATTCTTTCCATGCTGTGCTAGCTTTACAAATTAATATTAAGTAAAAAAATTACAAAAACTGCTGCTAAGACTAGTTATAGTAAATACGTAACTTTGTTACTCTGCTTTATTCTGTTTTGAAATCGTTTAATTTAAAGAAAACTAGCCGGTATCGTGTGAGTCAGTAATTAATCATAGTAAAATGTCCACTATTGCATTTGTAATCACCTTAAAAGATCAAGTTACTATTATTTTATTGTGTCAGTGTTAAAGTGTGTTAAAGAAAACTGTATTAGGGATTTAGCGGCGGCTGAAAAAAATATTTCAGGGATGAAAACAAAGCAATAAAGCATAATAATTTGCAAAAAGTTCTCAAAAATCTGCCATGGTATAAGATTTATTTCGATTACGATTTAAGAGGATTCAGGAATCCAAATCTTATGAAATAAATGGCAAAATTTCCGATAAAATACTATCCCGGTTTAACTTAGTGACCGTGAAGAGCTGGCAGTCTGGACGCTTTCGAATGTTTTCAATAAAAATAATAGGTTTCCCCTTAGATGGTATTGGGATTGTTGCAATAATCTTCAAGTCTTCGTTAAATGCTTTATCAACTGCGGTTTTAAACTTCTGACTGAAGATTTCCATTTTTCCAATTTCGTCTAGAATTAGCGTCTTACCGGCGGAACTATTACTTCCCTGTGGTTTTAGAAGTTTGACGCTTACTTTAGTTTATGAGAGTTTGTATACTTTTTTATTGATTCAAAAGAAAAAAATCTTACAAAGTCGAAGGTACCCATGGCCAAGTTTTCAAACTGTTCTACTTCCACTCCGTAATTACCAACGCGTATGGAACTTAGAGAGCTGAAATGTTCCATAAAGAATTGTAAAGGGATAAGCCTTGCAGTACAGCTTACCGTATTTCCGGAAATATCTCCCCCGGGGGAGTTAATTTTCAATGGTCTCATTTGCAGGGGGGAGTTATTCCGGGGGGGGGGGGTTATTTCCGGAAATACGGTTATACGGTATACCTTATTTAGACTAAACAAACCTGACTCTGGCCAGTGGTCCTCTTAGCCCGTCGACTGTAACTACATCAAATCCAACTCTTTGTCTACCACCTTCATCTCGAAGTTCCTCGGTGTAAAACCCTTGGACCGTGCATGATTGTACCTTTTTAAGGCTCTCAATAATCTTTTTGACAAGTGTGGTCTTCCCTACGCCTGAAAAAGTGGAGGATTTTTATTGTAATTGTTTGAAAGTATGAATTAACTTTAGAAGCCAAAGTGCGTGTCTTTTATGCATAAGTTTGTCGTCAAAGTATCGTTGTAAGGGACCCTTAGAAGTTGGAGGACGCATCCTGCGACCCTGCCTAGATCCTTTAATGTATTCTACATAATAATTCCCCGTAAACATTTGCCTTGGCCCTATTTAAATGTTTCCTTCTAAACAATAATCCTCCCAGGGGAATTAAAACCGGAAATACGGTAGTTTATCATTTATATCCCTTCATTTCCAGGGCCGGCAGAGGGGTTTCCGGATTGGCAATTATTTACTTGTAAAAAGTAGCTCAGTATGCCAATGTCATGGGCTCCCTGAAAACAGCGGACACGGACACGGACACGGACACGGACACGGACACGGAAACCGCTCCACAGCAACACACAATACCACAGTGGCACTATACGGACACGGACACAGACACGGACACGGACACGGACACGGACACGGACACGGACACGGACACGGACACGGACACCGCTCCACAGCAACACACAATACCACAGTGGCACTATACGGACACGGAAACC
>JAQFZX010001794.1:0-25199 GCA_034682405.1 Hydroisotoma schaefferi | reverse complement strand
CTGAGCTTAATTATGAGGTTTGGGGGGAAAAAAGAAGGGGGGGGGGTAATTTAGGGGAGGGGAGTTATTTTTCAATAGAGTAATTTATAGGGGGGAGTTATTCCGGGGGGGGGGGAGTAATTTCCGGAAATACGGTAACCACGTTTTGAAAGTTAATTATATCTTTCTCAAACTCAACCATACGGTAAACTGGGACGCGTTTTCTTCTATTCAAGCGCAATAACGCAGGATAGTTAATTTTTTAATTTAAACTTATTCGTTTTATAATTCACATTGCAGAGAAATGTAATTACTCCTGTTTAGCCAGCGGATAGGACGGAGGGTTGGCATATCCTTAGTACCAACACATTTTGTAAATAATAAATTATTTTCTTAACCTTGCTGTAAACTTCATTCTAAAACAGTCTAATATTAACTAAAAATGGAATCAATATTTGTAGGATAACTACTTGATGTGTACAATGATGCAATGTACCATTGTTACGGATAACTGTACCGCAATAGCTGTTATACCTCAACTTTACGGCCAATATAAACCACTAAACTATTACATTAACTTAATCTATAAAATCACGGCTTAGGAAGTAAAAAATTGAACCTAAAATTGATCTTCCACTGAAATATCCTGGATGCCTAGTACGTCTAAGTAATTCAGTATAATCGAACGGAGCAAGAAGATTTGGACACTACCCAAGGTAACCAGTTTCATCCAATGACTGCAGCTATATTTGGCACCATCAGACTGTCACATAACAATTCCACGAAAAATTAAAGTGGCACTTTAAGGTGCAGGATAACACTTTCAAAATTATCTACTGGGTTGGATGGTGCAGGTAAGGTAATCGATGATGGCATTCAATTTGCAAACTTTACTACAAGTTCAAGTATCTCTCACGTTCCAAGTTTTGACTTTCCATAGTTGTGCTTCATACCTAACTGTGACATTCGTGGATTGTATTACCAACATCTGTCTCAATAGCCAATTAGAAGATCAACAGACGGTATGGCAAAGACTATAAGACAAACGCGATATGCAATTTGGCAAAGACATTTTGGCATTAAATTGTGACTGTGTTTCTTATGGTCACAATGGTTTTTTTTTAAATTTCGGCAGTGGTTTTTATTTTTAAGTAAATTATAATTTTATTTATTAGCTATCAACATCTTAATACAAATGCAACAGTTCGACACTATTTTCGCCAATTTCTGTCCATCGGTTCGGCAAACAACCCCGGACAGACAGACGTTCATCTTTAGGAAAAGAGGATGCATGCTGAAACTGTATGCTTCCTTGTATCTTGAACGGTAACTTATGCTTCTGCTGTATGTTGAAACTTTGGAAGGGGAGCGCGAAAGAGAGGGGCAATGGGATGTATCTATGCATAGGGCATTAATTCAACAAAGTTTTAAAATATAGCAGATACAAAATTTGAACATATGGAAGAAATCGTATCAAACAGTTTCAACATGTGTAAAAAGCATTTGACAATGTTTGAACGCATAGCAAAAGCATACACACACGTTTAAACACAAAAGCCCATATGCCAAACAGCATAGGTATACATACCGTATTTCCGGAAATTATTCTCCCCGAAGAGTTATTTTTCAAAGAAAAAATTGAAAAAACGTTTAACGTAGGCAAGATAAGATGAATTTAATATTTAACATGGAAAGTAAGGGAGGAGTTATTTCCGAAAACACGCTAAGTTTCAGTTTTATACTTGGATTTGGAAATAAGATTGGCTAAATGAAGGTAGAAAGAGTAGGATTGGAATCGGTAGGCTTCTCGCTTACCGCAGGAGACAGATGGCTACGAATGAAGCGAATGTTTTAAATCGAAGCATCAAATGACCCCATTAAACTGTGCCGCTGGTTACAACATATCTATACGAACTTATGGACGAAAAGACTACATATCTATTCGTTTCTTTGTTTATTTGCGTTGTATTCCGAAAAAAATTACTGCATGTATGGATACCAACCACAAACCTATTGAGGTTCAATTGATCTGCAAATACGATTCGATTTGATTGATTTTAAATGGTTCTGTTGATATTACTGCATTCCCAGTCACTTTAAACTGAATACGCGTTGCAGTTGGCCCACTTAATCTAGCACGCTTACAGTTGTTACCAGATAAAACTAAACAACCGAAAAAACTCCACATTACTGAGAATTTAGACAAACTATGAATGACATTAACTTTTCTTTAATGAGCCTGCCTATTTAACTAGTGATGAATCGACTAGTCTAAGGGAGGACTGAAGCAATTTACCCATTGAAATCCGTTTTCTCAGTATCATGTTGAGTTGGGGATGCCAGGTCGACAGAATATTTGTACGAGCGGTTAGTCGCTCTAGAAAGGGAATGAGAAGAGATGGATGGCGTCAAAGAAGGAGATCGAAGGGTGAGGGTGGGTCTTGAGTCCCCACCATCGGTGGGAGAAAGACCCCACTTGTCCACAAAATCCAGGCGAGAAATTTTGAAAGCTTATTCCTACGAATTCGGATTCTTTATTTGTTTTATTCCAATATGATTTTTAGCTTCCTAATTCCCACGGCTAACATTAAGATATACAAATTGTTAGTAATTCAGTACCGATGCTTGTAACTTTTACTTAGCGATTATAAAGAGTACTTTCACGTAATTCTTTGTAGGAATCGTTGCATTACTTTACACATGAAGTGTTCTTATATTACACTTTGATATCGCAAAAAATGGAGAAGGGAAGCTTCGGAGGTTCCGCATTAATGCAGAAACTACTTTTTGCATTTTATTTAATAGTACGCACTTTTATGTTCTAGGACTAAAAAACTTTACGTTACGCGTCGTTATGACAAGAGGACCCGGCAGTTTCACCAGTATCCTAGGGTACCGTCACCATTGTTAGGATTACGATTCAGAATTTCTTTTTAGTAGATCAAACTCTCACCTAGTTGATTAGTTAAGCAGTAGTAACGGCTAGACATGTTTAAAAGAACTTGGTCGTTGTTCGGATCGGAAGAAGCGAAGCGAGAATTAAATGGACAGACTAACTGAATTCGATTTGGTTTTCAGACAGAAAAATATCAGACATCTCCCTGTCAGTGGTAAACTTTTTGGAAGGTATTTAAAGGTGACTTAAAGTGTTAACATTTGTTATGCATATAATAAAAGTCAGGTAGGAAAGGTGGTTGTTGCTCTCTTGCTGATTTACTTCACAAAGAGATATGCTAATAGAGTAAGAAGCTTCCGAAGATGATAATGTGTAATTGTTGTAGTGTAGTTGAATTACGAAGGGGCTAAGGCGATTATTAATTATGTTGCTAAGACAAGATATAGAAGCATGGAAGAACAGGAGGGTCTCTTTTTGGTGCAAATTGGATCAGGATAATGACAGTAAAGTAAGACATGGGTTGCCGTGGCTCAGGATGATACTTATGCTGAAAAAGATGTTGCGACGTCCGCCGGTTTTGCTTTTGCTTACTGGCATATATTCCTTCCATTCCCTTGACAGACAGAAAATAAATACTGAAAGTGGAATGGCATTGAAAGTTATCGGCTCTGCGGATAGACTTTCCCTGTTGTTGTTGCTAATATTTCGTGGGTTAGTCCTCTTTGAGCACAGAGACATCTCCGGCCGACAAAACAATAACAACCGCAACACATATTCGAATTATTTTTTATTTTAAGAAGTGGTCTGCTACAGGAGGACGTTTGCCTAATTTTTATCTTCCCTTCAAGCTTAGTAGTAGTCGTAGTAGTAGTGGTAGTAGTAGTAGTAGTAGAAGTAGTAGTAGTAGTAGTGTTGTTTATTTGAACTCTTCGCCGATTTTGTTGCCGTTAAGATTTTGTTGTTAATTCTCACGAAGTGTAATTCCAGTCGTTTTTGATAATGTTTAGGTGATCTCTAACCATCCACTTCTATTATTAGAGCAAATAATAATTTTTTTTATTTTAAGAAAAGAGAAATAATGTGAAAAGACGGAGGATTGATACTTTATTTTGGACGATTTTAGCTATTTGATACTCATGTCTTAAAATTCGTAGGATATAATGCTTAGTCAAACTGACAGACACACATCTAGTGGATTTTGCATTTGAGCATCGGCCGGAATTGAGAAACAAACCTTTGCACCAGAAGTGTTTGATTTAATATCACACGATTTAATACTACTATTAGCACTAGCGCGATAGTATTACTCGTGCTATCGATTAGGTGGTAGTACCAATATGAATTTTATCAAAGAGATGATGTAGTAAAGAAGGGTAGTAAAAGTAGCGATCCAAGAAAGATTGAAAAGACGGAAGCATGAAGGTAGGGGTTAGAGTTGAGAAGAATTTTAATAATTTACGACGTTTGGACTTGAATCTTGTGAAGGAGACTGGTGCATGCATTTCAACCTCAAGCAGACTCTTGGGCTACAATGGAATTGTTCAATGCGGTCTTGAAAGCAGGCGGTTTTGGTTAGAACATCGCCACCAACAACACCATTCCAGCTTTTCCCAGTTAAACACATCTTGAAATATTTAACGATTTCAAATGCAATGACTTTCTTTCCCACCCTCAATGACGGATTCAGTATGTATGATTAACTGGTCAGTCTTATCGTTTTTCTAGCTTGTTATTTTCTTAATACACTATGATTCTAGATAACTTTTCAGACAAAGCGTGTCCCTGTAGTGGTATAGGTAAATTGCATCTTCCTAAGTCACCTACCACCAACCTGAGGTGTGCTCATCTACTACAACAGGGTTCTTAAGATATCTGCAGGACCGTCGGCCCCAGCTCATATTTTATTCGAAAAGCCTCCCGTGTTTACAACTGTTAGAAATTTATTGCTTTTTTGTCAAATTCCGTTTGCACTTTTCCCTTGCTCAACCTTAAAACAAAGAAACAGCAAGGTTTAGATTTTAAACGGATACAACTCCAACAAACGTGCTTCCTATCAGAAGACAATTGTTTCCTTTACTGAGTTCAAGAAGTTACGGTTTGTGTCAATTAAACTAATCAGACAGCATGGCTACCTACTTATTATGTAAAAATTCGAATTGACCTCCTTAGCACTGAAAGCTGAGAGTGGAAAACACCGTGCCGAGAAGGTGTTGAAACTTAAATGTCATATTTGTATCATTTTTAGACGTAAAAGGTAAGCACGCTAACCAACACACATGCAGAGACAGGGGAAAAGTTATATCCCTATAAATGATTTACTGGTGGAGGATGGGATCGGATGGAAAGACGAAGCACTGCAGCATGCTACTTTATGTCAGTACACATATATTGGAATATATGCTGCCGGTTGGTGGTGTAGTCGTAGCAGTTAGTCACTCTACATGGAGAAAGTAGAAGAGTGTAGGTTGGTTGATTTTGGTAACCCTATAACTCTGCTTGCTGCTACTTTCTCCAGCTTGAATCACAAATATCAAGTAAAGAAAGATTTGATATTAACCAACCGAAAGACGTTCTTACAGCTTAAACTTGAAATTTTTTCAGTTATTATCACTACTGCTGCTTTTGAAGTTTAAATCTAATGGAGATTTTACATAGCCCTTGAAGTTTCGGTCAAGTCTGGTAGGCAGGCAATGCTGCTGCAATCATTTCTTATTTTAATTTACTCTTCTTCAACTTCCATGATTTAAATATTAGGCTCTCCCATCCTTTTCTTTTCTCTTCTTAAGATGATTTGATACCAGTAGTTCCACCAAGGAGGTTATTAGTTGTGGTTTTTAGCCTCAACAGCCGCCCGAAAAGAATGTTATTTTCTTTAGGCTTAGACGTTACTATCATTGCTGTTAATTTATTGAAGCCATAGTAATCGGTTACCAATTTTAGCTACCATAATAGTTTCTAAACTTCTGATCATCGAGTATCCTCCTGTCAGTACATGTAGGTCTTACTAAGACATTTTCTTAGCTCTTTAGCTTCTTGTCAGTGCAACAGTAGTGGAATCCGTTGAACTGAGTCCACGGTTGCATAAAACCGTTGAATCAAGTCAAATTGAGCTAGCTTTTTTTTGTTTCTTCGTCTTTTGAACGCATAAAAATATTTAGGAGACTCAATTGGTGCAGGGAGAAAGAAGATCTAGGTTGGTTGAGTCTAGTATTATCTGAGACTAGGGAAGAACTGCTTGGGAATGGACGGAATTGAATTTGGTGACGAAGATGTATAAAATAGCACTGAAGATTTATAAATATTTCATTAGATAGGATAACGATCAAACGATATAAAGGAGGACTTCGTTCCTATAGAAAGGGGTAACGAGGAATATGTAATAAGATTCTGGATTCACCAAAAAAATTACACTATCACCTCAAAGTAGATGTTTTAGGTTGCATCGGATTGCCCAGTCAACTATAATTTAGGTGAACCACAAAAACCACGCAGTTACTTTTAGATTTGATAAATGGACAGGTCAGTCTGCCGTATTATTGGGATCAAACTCCGAATAATCCAACTCGTTTATTGTCTATGATGCAGATGAAGCTAATAATGATTTTAGACTTCTGCTCGCCTATTCGTTCCTTTGGCTAACAGTATCACGAGTTATTAATGATGATTGCCGTAATTTCAGGGAAACTATGTTATGGAGCTGTTGAGTTATCTTGAACATTACACATAGTTGGCTGGCCTTTCATTATAATTTTCCATTTTTAAAGTGCCTCCGACATCCATTGTCAGGCTTTCACTTGGTTTCTTTCCAGGCTTCTTTTAATACATTTTAGAAGGACACCTCCTAACTAGATAGACGGGTTTGCAGTTAAGGGAATGATAGAATAGGTCAGGTGCCTTAACTATTATAAGCCGTACAGGTAGGTAGTTCTGTAACTAGTTTTTCAAAAGCATACAGAACAGTAGTTGCTTGATTAATTTTTATTGTTACAAAGAGGGATGGCCAAATAAAGATTATTTCAGATTAGACGAATCGGCTCGGACCATTTCTTTAAAATATTTATAAAATGATGGATGTTTGTTTGTATGGCTCAAAATTAAGGACTGGACGGGCTGACACTTCCAAAATATAAAACTTTCAAAGAAATATTCTTGTTTCACCACAATAAACTTGCGGTGTAGTTCGGCTTTAACTTCTGATTAAATTTGGAAATACGTTTCAGGTAATAATTTACTCAATCATTGGGACTTAAGTAGGGCTTAAATTATCCCAGACGGACGTAAAAGGCCAAAAAACTTGTTATGGTGAAAGTTTGCACATTTCATATGAAATATCATGATAGACTGCTGCAAAGGTTAGCTTATGGTTATTGTTCCGCAGTCTTCCAATCTACTAGAGAAAGATGAACGATTTGTGTGCCGAGACCTGCTTGGTAAAAACAAGAGATTTCCCCTTATATTAGTAGTTCTGCAGTAGAGAAGAAAGATTGGGTATACTTCTTCGGCGCGTGGTCCTCATGGCCGCAGATACTGCATAACCATTCGTACTCCTCCACGTCACACAACCAATTTAATACTACAAGCTTCAGCGTTCACAGTCACCTTAGGAGATCCCGTTTTACTCCTCTTATTTAGTTTGCAATAAATAATTTTTCAGATTTTTGTAAGAGAGCAGTTGTACTAGACGAGGAAAAACAAATCCGTCTTGGGGTTTCTGTAAGCCCGTTAAAAAATGGTAGACCGGTTGATCGGAATATTAGCTCAATGAGATTAGTATGAACCAATAACTGTTTCTAATTTATGGAATAACTTGCTCTGCTTCTGTAAACGGAATGCAGTTAGTAGTTGTGGTGTTGACGACTGGTGGGAAAAATTTCAGCCATATTTTCCACGAAATAGGCGACTGAGTATTGCTACAAGGTGATTTAACCAGTCGTCGGTCTGGAGTCTGACACCGTCTGAATCTCTAAAGATTGACACAGTTTGGTTGGATTTGGTCGTTGGTATTTATTGGAGCAGGAAAGGGAAACACACGGCAGAGCGAGAAAGAGTGTGTGTGTGAGTGCTGGGAGGAAACAGTTGAGACGGTATGGAACGGGGTCTGTTTGTAGGTTCACTTTGCTGTGGATTTGTAACGACTCCGGTTTAACAGTGGGTCTGACTACTGGCTCCTCTCAAAATCTGAGTTCGGGTGGAAGCGGAAAGTAGAGCGTGTGTAAGCTGGTTCCCTTGGCAGAGTTTCTGTATGGAAAACCCGGTTCATTTCTTCAGGAAGATGATAAAAGAAAAAGCAAATTCAAAGGACATACTCGTATGTTTCAGGGACAGGGGGAATAAGCCGGCGCACAACTTTCCCGGTGTTGCCCTTTACCATCATCACAAACGTTGGTCTTCATTGAGGAAACATTTTGCCACACACACTACTCGGGCTAGGAATATGAGCAAAACCGAGGGGGAAAGAACTTGTTACAAAAGGGCAGCACAGTTTCTGCATCTAATCACAATCCTTTTTGCCCTTCATGTCCCTTCGACATAAAGGGGTTTACTATTACTACCAGAAATATTTTAATTTTCTCTCCTGTTAAATTAAATTCCGCCTGCTTAACGCTAGAGTTTAAGGTGCTCTTTTGTGCTTTTATGTACATGTAGTCCAAGTCCAACCCAAGCCCTACCAGTGCTAAATCCATATCCTAGCTAGGTGAAAGCGATACGCATTAGTCTAATTTCCTCAAAAACCAAGGTGTACTTGCACCAAATTATACTTTCTACACTTCTTAATGTAGATGGAGAGAACCGTCTTCCCGTTCAACAATCCGCTCCTGTTGATGCATTTTCCCATTTTCGTAAATTTTCTACTTTCTAAAATAAGCCGCATCAATACATAAGCCACAGCCGGCATATCTAATACATAGTGTAGCATTGACTGAAGGAAAATGTTGCTGCCAAGTCAATCATTCAAGAATTACAACATTACTAACTAGCCTACGATCGTTCAATAGCTTACCGACTGCTTTGATTGATTTTAAAAGTGGTGACCGTTTCCTATGCATTTACAGTTATCCATATCCTGTTTTACAACACAAATAAAACAGATATCCAATATTAGAAAGGAAGAAACCAGGCATATAAGCACCACATTATGAAATATGGGGTCATTCCTGTAAGAGTGGTTAACCTTTAGAAAAATACATCTCTGCTGCAACTGCGACAGAATATGAAGTTTTAATTGTATTCTCGCGTGGCTCAGTTGCTGTCATGTCACAAGTCTGTGCCATCAATGTACCCTAACCAATGCCACCCTTCCCCCTTCCCCCTTGGTACCATTTTAAGGGACTAAATAGCTTTCTCCGCTAAACATTACCTTTGTACAAGATGGGTGTTTTATGTTGCCTTAGGTAATATAACTTTAGGTACCTAACTTTGGTACCTTATAGACCCGTCAATGATCTCTGTTCTGCTAACGGTTACATTTTTATTTTATACACAGCCTACGTACAGTGTTAAAATGTATGACTGTCTGTCAATGAATATAAACCGTCCATAGATTGCATTGGCCGCTATTTCTCATAAGCCGCATATCCTAAAATTTCTTCCTTTTTCACTGATTAGCCTCGGCTTATCGGAAAGGCTTCCATATAGAAAGGGACTTTGTTTTTCACCTCGTTTTCCCTTGTGCTTTTCTCTTTTTCATACGCCTTACTATAAGTAGAGGGATAAAAGGAATAACTCTCAACAATTCTTTACCAAAGTTTATTTTTGAGCAATCAACATCAAACTTGATATGCTCCTTCTTCGTCTCAGAATCAGACATTGACTAAATACCTTTCAACTTGCATATTATTAGACTGCCCACAACCACTACCTACTCAGCACCAGGAACAAATTTTAGCAGCACAACTTAAGAGAAGTCAACGCGCTGCCAACATATTTTCCACACATTACCTTCTTACATACATGCCCACTTTGACCACAATATACCCAGGAGGATATTATCCAATTTCGGTGGAAACAGTTAAAACGCTGGGTATAAACTTTAGTTTCGCGTATAATATCTACTCAATATGAGCTGGTTGGTGGATGTCGTGCATGGCCAACTTAAACTATTCATCGCATGTGGCATCAATTATCACAAATCGTGACTAACCAACCTCCTTGCAACGTTATCTATGCGTGATGTATACACAATCTCCTTTCGCTTTCATTGAATGAAAATCCTTTTGTGGTGGTGGTAAATGAGCCCTTTTCATGTGGCTCTCACCTTTCTTTGATATAAAGTACACCGTGCTACCGTACACTATTTTTTTACGCAGAAGAAAGCATTTTAAATAGATCATATAAGCAAAGCTTACATTAGTTATTCCTATTAGTATTGGCTATTCATAAAAGAACAGCAGAAGAGTTTATGCGTGAGGAAAATAGTTGGGTGAAGTTTTAGTCACTCAAGGGGATATTAAATGTTTTTTAATGGACAGCAGTAAAAATAATCTAATAGATTTTTCTCTTTTTTCTGCATTAAAAAGACGCCGGATGGATAGTCAGACCAGAGCGCATTCGTAGCAACTTGATGCAGCATTAGCAACGATAGGCACTCTAAGACACATGTAGTAGGCTTAGAGACACTATTATGCCATGTCTAGTAGTGTATCAATATACTCCATCCGACCTATTCTAGTGATTTTGCTGGTGGTCGGGAGAAGTGAATCTTACTTATTTGCATTAAGGCTAAAAGGCTGAAGTCAAAGAGTACAGCAGTACGGATCCACGTACAGATCAGCAGGAATGGGAAAGGATCTTTGGATGCTTTCCATCATCTCCTGCCTAAATATGTTATTAACTCCCCCGGGGGAGTTAATTTTCAATGGTATCATTTGCAGGGGGGAGTTATTTAGGGGGGGGGAGTTATTTAGGGGGGGGGGAGTTATTGTTCAACCCAAAATAACCTTTGATTTTACAGGATTTTTTTTCAAGATAATTTTTTTAATCTAATGGGTTTATTGCAAAAGCTCGTTTTAAAATGAAATTAAAACTCAAATTTATTTGAATTTTTAGTCTTTAACTATTAATTTTATTCTTGAATTGGATGAATTAATTTATAAATGTTTGTTATCAAACATATGTACAGTTGTTTTTTAGACGAATTATTATTTTCTCGCCTGATTTAAATGATGAATACCCGATAACTGACTGCACAATTGTAAACAAGTTAATCGCAATTCGTGGAGCAGAATCTAAAAACTTTCTTTCAATAAAAAAAAAGGAATTGTCCGGTTGGCGTCTCTCTTAAAATTTACTTAATTTTTTTTAAAACTAACCAGGCTACAATTTAAAATTGATTGACCTGTAGGATAGCTAATAAATTATAGAATCATCAGTGTAAAAAAGATTAAGGAAAATTTTAAGAGAGAAGCGTCTGCAAATTGTGATTTAATTTACTTGAAACTATGCAATTAGTTATCGGGTATTCATAGTTTAAATCTGGCTAGAAAATAATAATTTATCAAAAAAGGAATAAAAAATATATTGGATACAAAACATTCACTTCAAACTGTAGGACGCCCTTAAGATTAAAACTTATCAATTATCATACATATAATTTAGAAATCATAAAAAATCATGCTGTTAAATATTTCTAGTTTTATTATAATTCACTCAGTAAAAAAAGTATTAATGAGTTGTAGTTTAAAAAAAAGTAACGGCAGTGATAAGGTATCAGTGCGAATTCTAGCAAAAATAATTTAAAATACCTTTTCAAACCAGGGTCATGTCATGGTTCATGGGTACAAAAATTGTACTACTAAATAGCGTAGTAGCGATAAAAATTCTCCAACTGTAAGTGCACTTTACCATGTTCGTTTAGTGTACCATACGTACCGTTTGCATATAAGTCATTAGGTTCCCTACACGTGGTTTGCATAGAAGTCTTTTGCATACAGGTCGGACTACCAAGCGGAGCTACTAATGCTGCTAATTTTACTGCTGCTGCAGCTTCAAAATTAATTTTACTTTTACAGGTTTTACTTTATTTTAATACACCGCTGCTGCACCGGATCTTTAAAGGAAAAACAAAGATTTTGTCTAAAAAGACCTATTTTGGATATGCTCTTGAGTGTACAATACTGCTGCATATCATGAAAAATGTATTCAAACTAGATAGGGTGGCTGAGTGTAAAAATATTCAGATTCTTAGAGCGCCGTTTCACCTTTAAATGGTCCTGGCTATGCATTCTTTATTAAGGCTAGCGTAGCGAGGCCTTTATGTGAATGCACTGTACGTCCGTCCGTCTGTCTGCCCGAGCGATAACTTTCGAACCGTTCAACTTTTTCGAGTTCCGCTTTCAAATATTTGTTACTTAGGTAGGTTAACATTAAGGTCAAGTTTGAAAATGGACCTTGTGGACCACACCCTTCCAGAAAATTTATCACAGTGCCCCAAACACCCCAAATGTCTCCACTTGCCCCCAACATTCTAAATGTCTCCACTTGCCCCCAACACTCGAATGTCTCCTATTGCCCCAACACCCCAAAAAATGTCTCAACTTGCCCCTGACACCCCAAAATGTCTCCACTTCCCCCAACACCCTAGAATGTCTCAACTTGCCTCCAATACCCCACGCTAGCCTTCGTTACGCCCGTTTACAACGGTTTATTAAGGGATGAAATCCCTTAGTGCGAATGCACTTTCAGTACGTACGAACGTCTCCATCGACTCACGCCGAAACGGCTCAACTTTTTCAACTTCCGTTTTCGGATATCGGTATTACCGGGGGTGTCACTGGAGGGAGGGGTAATCGAGGAGGTCACTGGAGGGATCACCGGTGGGGTCACCGGGTCACACCGGACATACCACGCGCTCACTCCGGAAACATCGCGCGCTCACTCTAACGGTTCAACTTTTTCAACTTCTGTTTTCGGATTTTAGTTATTGAGGTTAATAGAGGAAGTAAGTTCGAAGATGGACAATTTCGACCACACTCCTCAAGGTCAAAGGTCACAGGTCACCAAAAGTTTAAATAGCAACCCCTATCAAGTGGGGCGTTGTTCCAAAGCTACTTATTAGTACAATTCAAAAAGTATTTGCATATGGCTACGATGATGCGCTATGATGGTCAGGTCAAACATTATGACCTTGGAAAAGGTCAAAAACGGGGCATTATGAACTTTTGTGCAAATGGCACCCACAACGTCGATAACTTCATAGAACACTATTTTACCCCTACTAACCCCCCACTGGTCGTGATTGAGGCAAAATGAGATTAAAATACCAAATGATATCACGCTCACTCCGGACACATCGCGCTCTCGCACTCCAAAGACACTGCGCGCTCACTCCAGAGACACCGCATGCTGACATCTAACAGTTGTTTACACCTCTTCGTTACATGCGTTTACAACGGTTTATCATGAGTGCAAATAACGCATACTGATTGAAGGTTCATTAATCTTGTGAAATAATACATTGCTAGCACATTTAAAAGTTTCTCGTACCGTATTTTCCGATTAATAAAGCACCCCACTCCGCCCCACATGATAAGGCGATTTCATGAACTTTTCCCCTTTCTAAGATAAGGCACTTAGATGCATAAGACAAAAGCTTGCTTTCACATGTAGAGTGACCAAAATTTTTTTTAACCATAAAAAGTGCTTCGTAGGGATTTAAAATACTTATTGAAACCAATCATGTTTCAGAAAATAATTTTCATTGTTGATTTTGCTAACATGGGCCTATCATTGGTAGTATACTTTTAAAATGCATGATGAAATGGTTGCTATTTTTTCAATTCTACTGTAATTTCTTCCATACGTACACAGGTTACGTTTTATATAATGCTGCCACTCGGGTTAAAACCAAAGTATAAAGCGTCAAATTTATCACAAGGAACCCAGTCATTCTCATTATCTGCCAAACAAATCAATTTATCCAGGCAACTTTTGTTCAATATCTTGCTTTTAGTTAGAGAGAGCTAGTATTAACAATAAGAATGCAGATATGACTGAGCTGAGCCATAAATAATGTACTGACTGTGATGTAATTAAAAGATACGAAAAAAGTATTTTCAAACCACTTTTCATTCAACGGCTTAAGTTTGCGTAATATAAATTTACAACCGTGGCAGCATTCTTTCCTGTCCGTCGGTCCAAAATTTGTAAAAAGGCATTAGCCCTTAACATTCATCTAGTAATTATTCTAGGAGATGGTTTCTTTCTTGTATAAGCCATACTGCAGATACTATGAGAAAACTGCTATTTTTGGATTGCTATGAGAATCAGAATCCTCATCATTAAATATAGCTGAGGACGATTATTGGAGAAATCTTGTCATAAAACACTAACACACGATCCAAATGTTCAATAGTAGTTTAGTTTCCGTTTCCTGCCCTCTTCAAACCCCTACCGTACCGTGCACATTTTTCTATTGTTGCGTACTGGCTTATCCACTGAGCAGTCGTAAGTGGTGATGTACTTTGATGACCAAAATAGTTTTGTATGATTAAGAATAAACTTATAATTGACTGTAGTTAGTTATGCATTGGCACAACCCCTGGGGATACGAGGGCACATTGTACCCCCTACTTTTCCAATGCACTCCCTAGAATTCTCGATAGGCCCTATCCTTCACATGTTAAGTAGGCCCCGCCAAGCCCCGCTTAGCCACACCCCTTTCTATCGTTTAATGCTATTTAAACCCCCTGATACACCCTCCTAGTTGCGCCTATGCAGGTATGCCCGTACGCCTAAATACCACCGAAGTTTATTCTGGCATTTCCGCCTTCCGACTTACGGTAACTGAAATAAATTTCATTTCCTTTACATTAGCAAAACAATTAAATTTATTGGATCAAACAATTTTACGCTAAAAAGCAGCAGCCAGCTAACAGTTGACTTGACCAACTTCAACTCTTCACGTCTTCTTTCTAATGGGTACTTTTCTGCTCGTGCTTGTCAGTAGTCAATAAAAGAGCAGAACATAAAAACAAAGATAGTACTGCACTTCTACTTACAGTCCTTGTACTAAGGGCAGTGATAAGTTTGAATGTAATGTGCTTTAAATCTGCGTTATTGACTGTTGACTGTGTAGGCTACTCACTACTGTCCAGGATAGCTAAGGATATCCTTTTAGGTGACAGGATGTTTTACACTGCTAACGATTACAGCGGTAAGTATAAACTGGGTAAGTACTGGGCTGGACTTTATGCACGAACTAGCCTACGGGAACCCGATATCGGGTCAAATTTTAGGTTTAGTATAGAACGTTGCTGGCCATAGACGGCCGGCGGCGAGAAGCCTACTACTCCCCTTTGGTATGTATCCCCGCTTTTCAATTCCCCTATTTAGAGTTACCTACGCCTAGCAGACTATTCTTATTTTTGGGTTACTCTCGCCTGGCAGCCGCCTTCCCCAATTTTAGAGTAACCCCCGCCTGGCAGCCTATCCGTATTTCAAACTCCCACTCCTCGCTGACAGCCTCCCCAATATGGCAGAAATACCAATATTCCCTCCCACCAGCCAATGAACCTACAAAAATTCTATCTCTTCAACCTTACGAAATTATTTTGGATTTTCAATGCTTTTGTATAAGATCAACTAATAATTCAACTATAACTACTATTGGATACTGGATAGATCTTCTAAAAGTAAAAAACATCAATTTTTGCACGAAATTTTGAAAAACTTTTAAATTAAGTCCGAAAATTGTTTGGAATTTCAATGTTTCGTTCGTGAGATAGAAGTGGTGCTTCTTATAAGATCATCTAATTCAACTAAAACCACCGTATTAGGATTAGGAATAGTATAGATCTCAAATAAACAAAGAAAAAATCAATTTTCATCATAATTTTGAAATTTTTCGAAACGTTATTTAAGGTTTAAAAAAATAAAGTTAAGGATGGTACTTCCAATGTCAAGAGAAGTTCAGAACTCTATTCCGTATCCGTTAGAAAATTAGATGAGAATTTATAGAGGATTATGCATTGTTTCACACATAGACACAGTTTTACCGGTAAATAGTATAGAGATAATACCTACATCTACCAGTAATGCCACAACATTCAGCTACACTTTAGTGATAATCCCATCGAATGCTTTTGGATGATCATTTTAATCTAAAAGCCGTTTTACAGACTAAAACGTGCTACTAATATAGCATGCTCCAATACTACTCTTCTGGTTTAACGTTATAGGAACTGCAGTAGTCAGCTTTGAAAATGGACTTGCAATCACACAATTCTCTTCGTTTTATGGCGTTGACCAACAATTTAATTAAAACATCCGAGCGATTCAAAGCTAGATCTCAAAAGAGTTTAAGCATGCTGACTTTTGAAAACTTCATTCGCTTTCGAAACTGGTCCAAAATTCCAAAAAAGTGTACACAAAAGGTTAAATTCTCCCTGAGAGACGGAATTATTACTATTTTGTATTCATAAAAAAACCTCTCGAACGTAATTTATTTTTTATTGGCCCTGAATTGAATAAGAGAGCCGACGCCCAGGCACTCGTTGTGGAAATTAAAGGCCATTGCGATTTTAATCTGCATTAGACTTTTATCACTAAAACATTATGAGTTATTAACATTTTCCAAAAAAAATCAAAAAGAATTAGCTCGCGTACCCGAAGTTGAAAGTACTACGGGCTAATAGATCTTAGAAAATGGCTTTCGCTATCATGTAACTATGCGTCACTGTGAAACTTTTCATTAGAAACCCTTAAAGTTTTTGTAATCATTTTGTCCTAAGGTGATTTTTTATGGACTATATAATCGATTGCTTGATTTAGTTAGTTTTATACTCATTACTTTTCATGACATGTTTTACCTCCCACTGAAATTTCAGTACACCAAATATTGTTTCCACATTACATGTTCTTCTACCTTTCTAAAGTTCAAAAAAATTTTACTCCGTCATTTTTAACATTAAATTAAAATTCTGTGCATCCTTCTTTATAATCAGTGTAGTTTGCCCAGTTTATGCTGGGTTATTGGCCACCAACAGACGTGGCACAGATGGGGGGAGGGAACCCTACTTATTTATAGAACAACCAATTTAATTTGAGTTATATACTAGTTCACTTCACCAACTTTTGGAAACTCCCTTGCGATTCGGATTCGATTGAGATCACCAAAGTTTTGCAATTACAATTCTTGTATTTTTACTTAAAGTTTCAGCGAAGTAAATAACAGCTTTCCGAACTTCGTTTTGGTTAACTCTTGAACATGATCAAAGGTCATCCATACATCGACGTAAAATATTCAGCATTTCAAATCAGCAAAATAATATGCAAAAGTGCTAGCAGTACTCTGTGTTAGGTACATATGCTCTAAGAAAGTATCTTTTCCTTCAGCTCTCACGAGACTGTGCCGTGAATGAGTAAACCACGTTGAAGTTATTTAGCTTCTTTTTAAAGGCGTATCTAAGGTATTCTACCTATCCTCGTTTTCTACCTCTTCAATCTTTTCAAATTAATCGTTTTAAATTCCCTTTTACAAATTGTCCAAATTCTCTCTTCAATTCGGCTGACCAAGTAAAAAAACGTACATGCATTTAACTAAGAAGTTTCCGGAATTTTTTGAAATGAATTCCCGAGTCTACGACTGGAAGGCAAAAGACGTAAAGGCAAACGACGTAGAGGAAAATGGACTTAAAGGCAAATGGACATAAAGGCGAAAGACATAAAGGCAAACGACAGGAAGGAAACGACGAGAAGGCAAAAATAAATTTTATTAAAGTCTAAATTTATTTTTATGAAATATTAAAGTCCTGCACCCTGAATTCCCAAAACGAGCTAAGCAAGCCAGAAATGGTAAATGTTTAGAAGCAGAGGAGAGTTGAATTGAAGCAATGAATTATTGACAAATAGGGGTCAAAGCTTAGAGTTGACAGTTGCACTACCACACGGTTCTAGTTAAAAAGTAACGCTGAACGCTGAGTTTTGCATCTTTCAAATTGATTGAATGCAAAATTCAGGTAAGCCAATTTTTTTGATAGGGTAAAAACGGGTTAGGATGAAAATAATTTTGGTCAAAAAGAAAGTTTACCCTGGCTGTGAAAGCCGCAAGCTTCAAAAACATCTTTTTTCGTAGAATATCCGCGGTTATAAACGAGAAATTACGGTAATAAGTTTCGCAACTGCCACTTCTGTTGGTCAAACCAGACAAGTTTGGCTGAAAATAAAGTTATTTCATGGCAAGAAGACGAAAAGGTAGATGATCAGAACTGACTTTTAGATGAGAAACTTATCTAGCTTCCTTACAAAGCATTGACAGTAAAAGTACTATCCCTCCGATTTGTCAGTTTAGTACCTACCAATAGCTAGTATATTTTTATTCTTACATGAATGAAATGTGGTAAAGAAAGCAATAGAAGTGGAGGGATCGATGAGAGATGGAGAAATCTATTTTGAGAATCATCTGCCGAAATCTCTATTAAAGACCACACCCTGATTTCATTTGGGTAAAACCATTTGTAAACTGCGGGAGGGAGTTCGTTCCTCGTCACCGCTACATACCTACTACTTAGTCAGAACAGTGCCCGTCTTTCCATCATTTCCCTTGTTCAACTAAGTCTCCTAATTACAAAGAGAAGAATCACTGACTTTCATAAAATCTTGTACAACTTCAAACCCGGCACTGCAGTCTCAGAGCTAATTAGTTTACCTCAAACACCATCCCATTCTATACACGAGCACAAGATAACGTTAACAGGGAAAGTTAGCCACTTTAAGTATAGCGGTAGTGGCCTTGGTTAAGCAGTAGTGTGGCAGTCTACACAGCACCACCGTCGAGTAAATGCAAAAAGGGAAAGCCTCCCGTTTTTTTTGTCTGACTCATTCTGGCCATCAGTTGCAATGAACAGCCTCGTTTAGATGCAACTTGATACTATCATATGAGTAGGCTTTTGGGTTGTTAAATACATTTACCTTATTTCTGGCTTTAATTCAATCTTAATAGTTCGCCCCTGAAAATGGACACATTAAGTAATATCCCTTCGAATTTTATTCCCTTATCTAAATACGTTCTACCGAAGCTCATAAATTTACAATTTCCATTATAATGAACCTTTAAAGCAATTTTACGGCAGCTTATGCATTCAAAATGTTTTCTTAATTATTTAAAAAACCACAATTCGAAATGGTTATCAAACTGTATAAAATAATATGTCCAACTCAACCTCTATGTGAATTTAACGCTCTCACTCTTAAATGGTTGCAATTTTTCAAGGGTTATACTTAGTCAGCCACTTTAAAAACTAATTTTGCCGTATGAAACAAGCTCCAGTTAAAACTGAATTTGTCGCAAAACCCGGCTCCACTAGTTTAAACGCCTTGGCCATATAAATAACCTGCCACAATTAAAAACTTTTTTACAGGATGCACCACCTCTGGGTAATCGGAATATGGGGTAGTGGAGTTTTTGGTGGGGTTTTGGGTAGTTCGTTTAACAAAAAGGCAATGGGGTTTTGGGGATTTGGCTATGTCACAGAGTTTAAACTCTCGTTGAAATAAATAAATTATACTCATTTATAAGTTATATTAAGAAGACGCGCATCTCGTTTGAACTCGCACGGAAATGGCATGACTTTAATCCATCGTCTGCCGCGTATGTTGCCATAAGGGCACAATTTCAAAGATGATCTTCGATCTTGCAGAGAAAGTACTCGCAGTGACCCTTATCACACCCCAATATCGCTTTTTTAGTACACGCTATCATAGAGCAATGAAATGATGATGGGAACTAGTCAAACTACTATTGTAGCTATAGATCCATAAACACAGATCATACTTCGGCGAAAATAAATCTTTCCAAAAAGGTTACGTACACGAATTAATACCTTCAAACCTACACATACATACAGAAACCATTATGAACGTTCATGACCATTACATGCGGAAGGAACTCTAACTACATACTCTTCGTCAACTCAGGATCCGTTAAGGCAAGCCTCTTAATACATACTAAGAGTATGGTCACGTAAAACTTGGTCAGAAAAGTTAAGAATGGTGTGGCTAAATAGACAATATGCTGTAAAACGAAGGGTTTTAATCTCTCAGATATTAGTTGCAGAGAGACGGTACCGTAAAATTAACTCATGCCATATATTACTGCAGTCTGCAACAAACAACCCAGAAGAGGTATTGTAACAGCTATGGCCATTGTTTTTCTAGTTTAAATAAAACAATATATACTACTATTGTCCTAATTAAAAATACATTAATCGATAAACTCCTCTATCTTTGCATCAAGATTTGTAGTTAGTTACACGTCTACACTACCGACCGGTTTCATAAAAATCCTTCATATTGAGGCCTTTCTCTCTTTCCTATCTCTTGCTATTTATAAATGAATATCCCACACCCAAACTACGCTGGGTATTCTCTGAAGTAGAAAGTGCGGCTTTTTTCATGAATATCCAATAGTTATAAAGCCATCTATTTACATACATACCATAGTTCTAGTTAGTGCAGTAGTGCTTCAATGTTTAGCACTACACTTGCTAGTAACAGAAGAACTAAAATACCAAGTAGTAAGTACCTTCTCAGCAACTAACGGTTCAAATACATTGGTAGCAAAATTATTGCTGCTCAATTCACCTCTGAAGAGGGACTGCAACGGGAAAGGCGAGTTAGGGATTTGTATCCTTGTTTCTCCGTCGGTTTCTCGTTGTGTGGCTCCATTCTCCTGTTTTATGCAATGCAGTAAAATGCGGGAGTACAGTTCTGAGCCGACGCAAGGCAAAGTAGCAGAATGGAACGGATAAAGTTTAACAATCTATAAGGACGTCTGAATATTACACATACATAGTAGTAATAGTGATTGTAGTAGTGTATTCCTACTAAAACCTTAGTAAGTTGCAAGCTCAGTAAGACGATATGCATAAATACGGTCACACACACACATGCTGCTGCTGATATTTGTACCACGAGCAATTCCTTTTTGCTTGCTTTCTCCGTTGAATATGTGAGCAAAACCACCACGACAAACGTATAGTGGAGAAACTGAACTAACTTGGCATCTTCTTGCTTTAAATGTTATCCAGCAACTTCCATCCATTGAGTTAAGTAGCAGCACATGGCAGTGTGGAGTAAATCCCCGAGCCCTCACCCCGTTCGCAAAACTATGGGAGAAAGCAGAGTACGAAAAAACCATTGCGGATCCCGAACCTCCCTGCATACCTTATGTCGAGGTTCAAGTAACGTATACGTATATAATATAGAGAAGACCTAGAAAATGGCATTAGTTATGGACAGACTATGACAGGAATGTATCAGAGATAGGTAAGGGAGGCTTGGGTTTAGCTTTCACCCCTCAAAAGTCTACTACTAAGGCTACTTAGAAAAGACGAAGGAAAGTTGGTTGGTTCAAAGGATGAGTGAGGCACTTGGAGACGTTTCTAAGCTTTCCAACACCAACTGGGCTGGTATCTACTGGAGGTTTGGAAAAGTAATCGAGCCGCATTGGTAAAAGGGTTTCTCACTTGCTGGGTCTCTTTACTTTAAAGCTCAGCAGCACCTTCTTATTTCTCTACTTGTCCTTACTTTTCTGGACATTGGAAATTAGCGAAGTACCGTGAACGAGGGAGAATGATTATCAAGCAGTTTCGTATTTGGATGGGATAAAGAAGCACGAACGTCAACGTGGAAAGGTACAGAAGACAACTGCCAGTAAAAGACACACCGATAAATGTATACAATAACACACGGAACGGAACCACACCAGAATTTTACTATCATATTTTATTTATACGGATGATGGGAAATATCAAGTACTTTGACTAAAGTTACTACAGGTATAAAGCTAAAATCAACGCAATCAAATAGTTTTAAAAATATGTTATACTAGGCGGATAAGCCCATTCTATGTAATTCATACTTGTAAATTCTATGGAGCCTTAAAGAAGGCCCTCTTTCCTTTTACTGTGAAGCAGAGCATTCAATTCATTGAACTGAATCCTTTTGAAGTTATTGAAAACCTGAAAATAGTCAGCTGCCCACCTTGCTGAGAAAAAATATAGGGAAATAGATGAGAAGATCCTAACTAATGTTAAAAAGTTCTTACCTAATTTCTGTGAACAAAAACTGTTTAAATGGCTTGATAATATTTTTACAACACAACCTCATTTTGTACATTTCGAGAGATTTTAAAGGCTATGAATAAAAGACTAATTGAAAATAAAGCTGAATTTTAATTTTTGACAAAATGACAATCGTTTCTGCCAAAGTGTCTGGTCTTTTTTTTACAAAAAACTGCTAACGTGTCTTTGCCAAAATGGATAAGCCTTTTACCAAAATGTCTTTGCCAGACCGTCTGTGAATCAGTTTTACTTCTAGTTGCATTTCTTCTTGCGACCAATGGGTCGAGTACTCGGCAGCAGCGCTTTGTCCTAATATACTGGAGCTAATACTGTCGTAATTAAATGAACCGAACGTTGACCACCAATAACTGAAGGTCGAACCTCATTCATAATGGCATTGAGTTATAGCTAAGTATACGCAAGTAAAGTTCGACCAATTCCTCCTTGCTTACTTTCACCCTAGTATAAGATAGAGAGCGTAGGTTCCAGAAATAATACTACTGACTGATTTTACTGGGCCTGTCCCCGAGTTTCCAAATAATCCATCATTACTAAAATAAACACAAAACTACTATGATCTGTTGTGGTATATGAATGTTCCAAGACTAGGCTACGTCCTTAAAAGAGTAATTCAATAAGGAATTTGTTTACTATGTTAGCATAACACACTCTTAGTTCCCCTTTTTTAGCTTCCAACTACAATCTTCTTTTGTGCGTTTGAATTAGTGGGTTTTGATTACACAAGGTTTCTTCACCACCAGAAAGTTTGTCAAGCAGACAAACCATTAGTTTGGTTATCTTTTACAGTTCCACGAGTAAATTGCCTGTTTTCCTAATCTTCATCTGGTTCAATAAGCACTCGCCTTTTAACTGTTAGTTGGACGGGGTGTAGCAAAAGACCAATCTAATTAGTAAAACATAAAGAGAGAACTACTTTCAGTCCAATAGCATGTTAATAGTTGCACTTTACACTATGCATCTAGTTTTTTTTGTTAGTAAAAAAGGTTTAATGAGAAAGAATTTCTGAATGTAGTTCATTTATCAAAAAGGCATTCGCTAGGTTTCTACCAGTCAACATTTTAAAGGAAATACCCAGTCACAGTTCTAGTGAACTATAAATGTAACTATCTGTAAATAGCAATAATAACTAAAATGCTTGTAAATTTCCACCTTTGTTTTAGCTTATAAGTCGCAATACCAGCATAATAAACATTCTCCGACACATCGACAGTGACAGTTTAGTTCTTGTGAACAGAGCCAATGCAATGGGATGGTCGTGGAGGTATACGTTATCACAATTAAGTACAAATTTCTGTGTTTCATGATTTTTGTAGTGTGGAGATACAGCCCCAATCATTAAGGGAACTCCATGAGAAGAAAATAACTTTTGCTTGGGAAACAAAAAAGTTTTCAGGTGTTAGTATTACTTGATAGAGAATAAGAGAAAAGAAAACGTAGGGTTAATCATTCATGGACATATGTGATAATTACTTAATTACTTACGAACTGAAGTCAAAACTTCCTTTAACGTTTTCACGAAATCTTTGCACCTGATAATTGTACACGAGCTAATAGTACGAATTCGCAATTATTATTATTTTACGATACATAACTCAAGAACTTTTCTGCTTGTGCAGATGAAATCAATCTGTAATGTGGACATGGGACATTTTGGTACACAGTCCTAAGGTAGTTTTATGGGTTCTCCAAGGTCAGGCGTCAGGGCTTCAGGGGTCAAGCGACATGAGGTTCGTCGTCTAGTGGTCGTGAGATGCTTACAGGAGGTCCAACGACAAGAGGTCAAGTGAAAAGAGGTCCAGTGACAAGAGATCACGTGACAGGTTGTCTAGCGACAAGAGATCCAGCGACAAGAGGTTCAACGATTGGTTCAACGACAAGACGTCATGTGAAAAGAGGTGCAGTGACAAGAGATCCAGCAACAAGAGGTCCAGTGACAAGAGTTCTAGCGACAAGAGGTCCAGGGACAAGAGATACAGTGACAAGAGGTGCAATGACAAGAGGTCCAGTAACAAGAGGTCTAGTGACAAGAGGTTCAGGTTCAACGAAAGAATTTGCTACTATGGAACATTACTATTTTCTACTTGTAGTTCTGTATTACTAAATAATCTGTCATTGTTATACTAAACGTACGTGAGATAGAGATTGCAGTTATTTTGGCCAAACGCTAAACTGGTTGGTGGCATAGCTTGTATTATACATTATGTAGTTGCTACCCCGAGAAAGCTAAATGAACGAAAGATTTGTTTGTTTTCGAGGAGTAAACAACATACAGACGTCTTTATGCATTAAAAAGATTGAGCTGTCCAGGCCCAGCTTGTTGTATCTTCATTCTTCGTCTACCTGCCTACCACGACTTCAGTGCATGTAGCAGGAGGCTCCCTTCGATTAATTCTGACCCTTCTTTTAACTGCTTATTTTTCTCAGTATGCTTTTTACTTTTTCTTGCCAAGTTAACCTTAAATATTTCTAGTTATCCTTTATCTACAGCCATCACAAGCCACGTAGTCTTTACCGACCCTAGAATACTCAAAAGAAGGATGAATATTTCATGACATTTTGAAACAACTCTATCCAAGGGGTGCAGGACCGGAAGGCAAAAGACATAAATGCAAACGACGTAGAGGCAAACGAGATGGAGGCAAATTGACTTAAAGGCAAAAGACATAAAGGTAAACGACGGGAAGGCAAAAAAGGACACGAAGGCAATGCCAAAATTTATAGCATTTTCCCTAATTTTGACATATAGTTTGATTTCAAACTGAAAGCCAGACAGATTAGTACTAAATCCTGTCCCGTAAGACGCCGTCGTTAATTATGCCGTACGCCTATCCGTTAGATCTTAAAAGGGGTATCTTACCCATGTTAAAGATACTTCAAAACATCTTTGTTATCATGCATAAGACGCGCCATTTGGACAAAGATTAAGGGTATTACTGTTGGCACCAACTGAGACCTTAAATGAATGAAAATAACCTTTTCATACTTATCGTATTTACCGATTTAATTCCCTCCCGGTATAAATCCCCATGGGGTCCGGGCCATTTGAAGTGATAATTCCCCACCCCGAAAAAATTCCGATCCCTCAGATTGAAGCTTTTTTAATAATAGATATTGAAAGTTAACTTTCTCAAAGGATGTGTAACCGTTTTAAAAGAGCAATACCTAAATTAATTTTGAGAAGGGTTTTTTTACCATAAAAATTTCGAATTAATTTATAATTAGCAGAAGCAGAGAATGCGTTTTTT
>JAQFZX010001793.1:0-25206 GCA_034682405.1 Hydroisotoma schaefferi | reverse complement strand
ATCAAGTCGCCCCTTATGGCCTTTCAATGTTGCAAAAGTGGTGGTCGGGAGCGGGGCCAGAATGACTTCCATCAGTAACTTGGTCCATCTATTTACAAGCGCTGGCAAGCGCTGCTGGGGATCGCTGCATGGGGGATAAACCTAGCCGACCCCCCCGGTATTTGTCGGCGCAAAGTTTCAATTTAAGCGTCCAACATAGATATTTAGATCCACTCGAAGGTTCAGCATGATTTCATTATACTTAACTAACGAGACACACAAAAATAAGACAAAAAGCTCATTTGTACCTTCTGCATTATTAAGAACTTTAGTTTTTAATGTTAGCTTATAAACTAGTACTAAAGCTCCCTTTCATTCAAAAAACCTTAGCGATCAGGCAGACACAAAATATAATATAAATTGTCAAACTTCCAATGTTTAACAAATACAAAGAACAATCGATCAAAGATATTGGACATTTTAGATTATTCATAGCTTTGATTTTTTATGTCACCTTACAAACTAGTATTAGAGCTCCCTTCCAGTCGAAAAACCTAAGCGATTGGGCAGACACAAAATATAATATACACTGTACGAGCAAATGTTTCAATTTCAGAACTTTGTCAACTTAGTGCTCCAAAGTACTTATTTAATAGAATGCCTTGCTATTCTTCGCTGCCTCGGTTAACAATAAAACCTAATCCTGGAATAATTAGTATATTAAGTTGTATTTATATGATCGTAGACCTCTTCATTTCTTGTATCGTAAACATCCCTACACCTGACGATTTTCGGATCTTAAGTCATCTTGAAAGTAGCGAATACTACTCCTTACAAACAGTGAGTTTTCATGATAAATATATAAGGCGGCTTGATACGTTTTTTTCATATTTTTTATGTTTGTCTTACCTTTTATTCGGATTCGATAGGGTTTGCAGCAATCTGATGAGACCATGTGGTTTTTATATAACATAAGCGTCAAAAGCCTTTTGATGGCTGAAGACTCGGTCACCAAGATCAAACTGCTAATGCAGATTGAGAGATCCATTGACATAATAGTTACATTTTTTTGTAAAACTCATTTGTTCTTATTACTTCCAATGGACTTTGGTAAATTAATATTTATACACGATTAAAACTGTAAAGTCCATTGTAAATATGGCATGATTTAGGTGTCACGCTTAATAAAGCGGTCGTACAGTTGTCTGTGCGTGAAACCTATCGAATTGATTTGGAGAAGCCATTTCTTAATACAGTTATAGCTTTGCGAAAGTTCCATATTAAAGGAATGGTGCATCTTAATCTGACTAAGGAAACAGTGTTCATCCAAAATGATACAATTAACTCGGAGGGTTGGAATATGTTACTAACATCGGCAAGGTACAAAAAAAACTGTGGTTTCTAGAGTCTATTGTTTAATATGAATGAATTTACCAAAATGGTTTGGTTCGAACTAAATAGTTTTACATGAGAATATTTATTGGACTTTTTTTATTCAGAAAGTTGCGGAAAGAGGGTACCAAAAAGTTTCGGAGTATCACCTTTACGGCTTGGAGAATGAGGTTGCAACTCCTGCAATGGATTTTTCAAGCTGCCCAATGATTTTTCAAGGGCTAGGAACTTCTGGAAGGATCCCCATTTGCCCGTCCCGATTACAAATTTACGTACAACAGACGAATAGAAGAGTCCACTGACAACTATAGAAAGAGAGTTGACTGCCTTTTAAAGCATTGGAACTTTGACAATTTTTATTATTTTTGGTGTCTGCCTGATTGCTTAGGTTTTGTAACTGAAAGGGAGCTCTAGTACTAGTTTAGAAGCTGACAAAAAAACCAAAGCTATGAATAATCGAAAAAGTCCAACATCTTTGATCGAATGTACTTTGTATTTGTTAAACATTGAAAGTTTGACAATTTATATTATATTTTGTGTCGGCCTGATCGCTTCGGTTATTTGAGTAAAAGGGAGCTCTAGTACTAGTTAATAAGCTGACATAAACACCGAAAGCTCTGAATAATTTTAGAAGTCCCAAAACGTTTATAAAATCCAAAATGAACTATTTTTGTGGTTATGTTGAGTAGTTACATCGGTTTACTGAAATCATGATGAACCTTTGAGTTGGTCTGAATATCTTGGTCGGACGCTTAATTTGGAACTTTGTACCGATAAGTACCGTCGGCGGTTTCGGCTAGGTTGATTCTCCCCAGCAGTGATTCCCAGCGGCGCTTGGTAGCGCTTGCAGATAGATGGACATGGATAAAAGATCTACTGCAAAACCCATAAATCCCAAATAAAACTAGGGCCATCCCGTAGCCGTCGGCCACGTCAAGATAATTAATCGAGATAATATTTTCAAAAACATGCATCGGTTTTATAGGGATTGACATGAAATTTCAATATAATACAGCAAAGTTCCGTATTCCCCAAAATAATTCCTTCCCTGTATAATGCCCTACTACCTTTCCATGTTAAAAATTTAAATTTGCCCTATCTTGTCCATGTTAATAGAATTTATAATTTTTCATTCGAAGTAATAAAGTGAGGTAGTTATTGATATCTGTATTTAATTAAAAGATAGACTTGTTCTTTGGAGTGTCCGTAATAAATAAGGTATTCCGATTTTAAATATAAAAAAGTGTAAATTTGGATTCTACAAATGACTGCAGAAGTGACATAAAGTTTTATGCACAAAATATACACAAAATATACACTTTGAAATACTGAACTTTCTTCTAAGCATTAAATACTTTAGAGTACCTCATTTCCCGAAATAATGCCCCTGGGGAATTATTACTTCCAAGGAAAAACTGAAAATTTTATTAACATGGACAAGATAGGGGAAATTCCTTATTTGAGCATGGAAAGGTAAGGGGGCATTATACCGAGGAGGGGGGCATTATTTCAGGAATTCAGTACTTTACAAACACATAATAAATATACGCCCTCGAGGGCTTCAATGTCAAAAGGGCTCAAGGGTTTGTGAAAAGTTGGAACATAAAGTTTGGAAAGGATTCCACTAATTCCTTGAAGTGGGCCGGATTCTTGGAAAAGGCCTCTCGCTTCCTATTTAATTAAAACAACCCAGTTATGTATAAATAACACACTACTTTAATTGACTTTTTCAAGGTGTATTCTTCATACGATTTCGCTACCAAAAGGGCCTTCTCCATGACACAATTTTGGCCATGATGCTCAGCCAAAGTGTAGACCTCCGGAGCGTTTTCCACCGTGATTATCTCCATAAGTTTTGAAACGGTGTGGGCTGTCAGTTCCTCAATCTCGTACAGGTTTGCCAGTTTGAATAGGTCAATTAGGATCTCTAGGTTTGACCCTTCCAATTTGCAACAGCCGTTGTACAAATAGGTCATCATCAGCTTGACAGCTTCTGGGTTAATGTCAGGGATTATTACCTCACAATCCTTAATATCCGACTGGAGCATCATCTTTAGTACTTCGCTGTCGGCTAGCAAAATTAAATAGTTGGGATGATAATGTTTTTTAGTGTCTGATAAAGTAAGGATAGAACAGAGGGACCGAAGGGGTAGTCCCTACAGTAAATCCATTGGCGCAACCATTGGGGGTACGAGGGTACATTTGTACCCCGTACTTTTTATAGTACCCCTTGGGATTCCAGATAAGCCGTATCCTTTACGTGTCAAGCAGGCCCCGCAAAGCCACACCCCTTCATATCCTTTAATACTATTTGTACCCCTTGTGGTTGCGCCTATGAGTAAATCAGTAAGTGTACGTGACCTATGACTTTACCAACAAAAATCGTCTTATGCTCTGGCCAGTGTTCATTCTTGGTTGATGCAGAAAAGCCTAAGAAATTGTACAACTTTTCAGTAATTGCTATTTATTTCACGAGGGTGACCGTACTTCCGGTTTAAATTCCCGTGGGGGATTATTGTTCACGAGGAACAATTAAATAAAGGATTAAGAAAGCGATAAGGTTGTAGTATTTATTTTAAACCGTTAAAGTTAAGGGGAGTTATAATAACGGGAAGTAGAGTATTTGGATGGATTGGAATGGTTTACCTGTTATTTGGAGGTTGAGAGTAACTCGTATGGTTGTAGTTTTATCCGTCCAATTAGCCATCCTCCCAGCCACTCCTCTCTTTTCCCAAGTAAAACAGCAAGGGTTTTGACCTTTAGCCCGAGCCTTTAATTCCGGGATGGTTAATCTCCATTGATGACCGTATCCATCTGACACGGTCAGAGGAGGATTCGGGTAGGTAAATTGTAGACCGCAATCACCACCAATTCCTTCAACCTCGGAGGACCCGCTTCGGACCCGAACTCCGATAGCGTCCCGTGTTATCGTTATATTCCTGCAATTTTATAAATCCCAGATGATGTAAATATGTAAAACTGTGAGGATAAGCCCATGGGGTTATCCATGCTTGCAGGAATTGTAGAAAGCCCAGGACAATTCGTCTCATCATCTTAATATTATCCATGTACCCTAAAGGGTTACCCTTGACCTTTCTGTAGACGCGTATCCGCCAGAGACCCTTTTTAAGTGGGCATGCAGTACCACTGGACCCTTATACCTTTAATATGTATAAGTTGATGGACGGAGGTCACCTTTTTATCTAGTAAACCTGCCTGACCCTTGACCTTTATCTTTAGAACGATGTAGTTATTTCATGTGGGAACCGTACAACGAGCTTGGGACTGCATTGTGGTAATTCATGCATCATTCTTGGACCAAATTCAACGGGATTTTACCTAGCTTGAACATGGTATAATTTTAAATGATGTTTTACTGGATTATAGCGTAAGCGTACCATGTAAGTTGGAGTGAGGCAGCGTCTGAAGGAGACAACGAGTGGAACTTAAGGTTAGAAAAGATTAGGGGAACGGCTGCAGAACTGCCCAATTGATATGCAGATGGAAGGAGACTTCGCTTAGGAACTTCAAATTCCCGAACCTCCGTCAGCGTCTTGCAAGGCATCTTAAATTTAAATATAGTAAAACCCCAGTCATTTTGACTCACTCGGGGGTTTTTTTAATGGTAATTTAAACGGGAGTTAACGCTTACTTTTACACTGAATTGATCTTGTTCTGGCATGATGAAGGGGTTTAACAAATACTTATCAGAATATTATTGCTACTCAGGTCAGAGGTCACACTTACTGGGGTCCTCTTTGGTGACCACAATCTATAGTTTTGTTTGTAATATTTCTATGATGGATGGATGTTTAGGAAGGAATAATCCTGCTGATGGTCTCATAACTTTGAAATCTTTGAATAAGAAGACTGGATGATTCTTTTAAAATGTGTGTAGCTTAATTTCTAGAATTGTGTAGAACTCTGAGCGGTTGTTGGTTGGGTATTTATAATAGTAGTACCGTTAATCCTGATGTATTACTGTACCCTTTGTAGGACTCTATGAATGGACCATAGGGGGTATTGACACTTGAGATATGCACTAAAATACATGTTACCTCCGCTACTTGGTAGTTTTTGTATGGAAATGGAGTATAAGTAAATGACCCTTTACCCTTTGTGACAATAAATAAATGCACCTTGTTTGGGTTATTTGAACCTTTTATAGCCCCAAGTCTCATCAACCTCTCCTTAACCTCATTTCCCAATTTAAACTTAGATTTACAGAGTTTATCTCTAAATTTGTGGATGCATAGTTGGATTGGAATGGAGATAAAGGTCCTTTGATTTTAATCCATGTCAGTAAATACTTGAAGCTAAGTTTAAAGAAATCCAAGAGGAGTGCATGCAGTATGCCCTTTCAATAAGTTTCATGCTCCCTCAAGAGTTTAATTAATTTAATGAACAATAAACTTATATATTTAATAAAGAAAAGAGCCATAGGGATCACTAATATATCAATAATTTCAACTTCACGTGTGATCAAAATAGGAGGAACGGGTGGACCAAATTCAAGGAAAAAGTCGAATTATTAAAATATACAATTTAGAACCAGAGCTGGACCGAGAGACGTTATCATCTTTTCGACGATGCTTAACTTTATAGATTTGGGGAATCTCAACTTCTGATATCAGAAGAAGATTTTAATTTACATTAACATGCTACTGGGACTGGTTGATTTATTTATTTAATTTTAGATTCCAAGTCACATCCCAACCGTATCCTCTAGATTGAAATGGTTTAGTTTATGCTGCTCATTATTCTATAGCTAAAGCTAACCGAAAGTTTCTAAGTATAACGTGTGCTTAATTGAGTCCCACGGGTTGGCTAAAAGATGTGTATTATTTGATGTCATTCATGAATCAATGTAAAGCATCGGCGCTACCAATGGGGGTACCGGGTACGAGGTACATCGTACCCACTTTGTTTTATAATGTACCCCCTGGAATTCCCAAGAGGCCCTAATCCTTTAGATGTTAAGCAGGGTCCGCCCAACCCCGCTCCTATCTTTTAATGCTGTAGGTATCCCTTCGTGGTTGTGGTTATGATATAAAGGGGAATTATTCACATCCTGGAGGAGGATTAATTGATATAAATTGGAGGATTTTGTATTTTTGGGAAATAATGACTTGAGCGTAGTTTGTGAGTGTTAATTCTGGTAATTAGTTTTATTCAAGTCTGTAAGAATTAAACTTTATAATTTGGTAGATTTAAAAGTGGAAAGGGTAGTTAGTTGGTTCAGTAAAAAATACGAAATACAAAAAAAGTGTAGATAAGAGTAGAAGAATGATGCTTTGAAGAAATTTAAATTCCTATAATGGTAATATCGCTGAATAAAGTGTTTATTCCAAGTTTGAAGTTGTTTTGAAGGGGCAAAAATACAATGATTAAAGTAAATCCGGCTTAATTAAAGGTAATAAAAGTGGTGGATGATGGTTTTTTGGGGGATTTTGTTGGGATTATTGATTAATGTTTGTTATGGTGAGGGTATTTTACCCGGAAACCGTCCTTGTCTCTCTTTTTCGAAATCGATGGCACTAGAAATGAGGAGGAGGATCCCTCCGATTAGAATTATAACAAGAACCAGGCACAGGAGGCTTCGTAGCAGGAAACTTTTTATGTTAAACTTGGCATTTCTTTCAAAGAACTGGAAATCCTGTGGAGCAAAATATACAATATTAATGCTCCATTTGTAAAAAAAAACTGCTGTAGCCTACTAATGACACGATAGAAATTAAACTGAGAGAATGCTAAATAAAACTGAGTGTTGGAAAGTTGGCTAGAAGCCCTTCAAAACGGTAACTATTTAAAACCCTAGAAAGTAACCTAAAAACCCCAAACACACCTGCCTGTAAAAAGGCCCTAATAAAGGTTTGGTGTTTACATTTTGTAAAGAAACGCAGCCCAACAAAGGTCCCTGAAGATTAACCCCTTGGTTTAAACCCCTTAGATAACCCTGGAAATGTATTTCTATTGTGCTAAGATTTTGCTAGGTGTAGCCCCTTCCTTACCAACATTAGGACAGCAGCAAGGAGTAGAGCCTTGGACTTCCCATCCATGTCCGTTGTATGAAAGCTGAGTGCATAAGTGTCAGCTTCAGAATATTCTTCCAATGAAATAAGGTTTTTTTGACGACAAATCTTGGCCTTGCAAATCGTCCCATCCGGAGAATAAACTACAAAGTCATTTCCCTCAATCCAAGGAAACAGTCGGGTCTTCCAGGAGGCTTGACCACAAATACGCTGGAGGGTTTTACCATCCGGGGCTTCGATAAGGTAGGTACTGGGAAGGGGGGTGTAACAGGGTCCGAGGGGGGAACTTTGGGCCACGTTTCCTAACACTATTTGGTCCCTCTTCACCGTCACGTACTAAAGGAACCATTATACAGCTCAGAGTTACTCATAGGCGCAACGATGGGGGGTACAAGGGTACATTGTACCCCCTGGAATTCCCTATAGGCCCTATCCTTTTCATGTTAAGCAGGTCAAGCTCCGCTTAGCCACACCCCCTCCTATCCTATAATGCTATTTGTACCCCCTCATGGCTGCGCTTATGGGTCTACGTTTTTACAAGTATTATTTAGACACTGTCAACCGTAAAGCTTCTAATAGAGCGCGAGTCTCTAATAGAACGCGGGTCATATTCTAAGAATAGAACTCGGGGCGTTCTATTAGAAGCTTTACGGTAATATGATCTTACAGCTCCGAAACCTTTGTCACCCGGGTATCCATCTATGTCAAAGACCTCCTCCCCCTGGTTATTTACCACGGAGATGCTGAAGGGTTGGTTGAACCGGAATTGGGTGCGGGTATCCACGTCTGTCGTTTCGGAGGCGTAGAACATCAATTCCCCGTTTGTATTTAGGATTATGTATTTACTAGGCAGGTTTGCCAACCCTTGTAAAAAAAGTTACAAGGGGTTAATTTATTGCTTGGTGGATATCATGCAGATTAGAGTACTAACTTTCAGCATCGGGTTGAGCCTGTCTTATAAAAATCAGGTTGGCAGACTTAAGGGACTCCAGGTCTTCGTCCAGCGTCAACCTTGAAGCTGCGGATAAGATAAAATGTCTTAGGTTTGGTACATTTGATAAGCCTGGCCACACCCCCTTACCCTTGGAATGAGTGCTTATCAGCGAGGGTTGTCTGGAGGAACGGGTAGAGTTGTTTAGGAAGGCTTGCCGAGGATGATCCTCACTCCTTATTTGCTCTTGTCCATGTTTCCGGATTATAAATATCGAGTTGTCTATTCACACAAAATTAAATTGGTATCCAGTCTAAAGGATCCTTTCATACTTTTATAATTTACGTGAACTTTTCCAGGGTTTCGTTATAATCGCGGAATTTAGTACAAAATTATACTGGGATTTACTGGGATTATGGGGTTTGTATGGTATTACTTTGATTATGGGGATTATTGTACTGTGATTGAATGTGATTTACGCTATAAAGAACGTAAATATCTTTGCATAGAGAAAAAGGGATTAAATCACAGCCCAACACATTGCAGATCACAAATAATACATAAAGAGACTTAGATAATCCCGTTAAATCCCACAAAGTATAATCAAATCCGAAACCCTTGGTTTTTTTTCCAATAGTAATTTGTTATTAGAACAAGATAAGGACTTGCCTTCAACAGGGAATACGGATCCCTTGGAAATCCCCATCTTGACTTGAAATTAATCCCGTTTCCAGGTTTTATTTAGAACTTTCTTAGCACTAACTATCCAACACAGAATATAGACACTTCAACTTAAGACTTCATAATGAAATGTTCCAAATCCCCACAAACTGAATACTTTTAGCTTCTAAAGTAGAACTTGAAGTGTAAAGGTTGAGGTTGAAGTAAAAGTACTTGTGCAACTACTACTCTGAACTGTCCATTGTTCTTCAAGTATCCCAGCGTAATAAACTAACAGCGTCTTTAGATACAGTCAGTCCAATTTGCAAATACAAAGCTATTTTTAAATCCTTTCAAGAAAACTCCACCTAATCAATCAATCTTCCAGAAACTTCTGGAGTAACTTTGTGGAAAAAGGAATGATCTATGGTGTTGACCTTTCCATCCCTGGACACGGTCACACAGAAGAGGTGGGAATGATTTATGGCTATTCCCTTTGACTTCCCTTTTTTAGGAGTTGATTACCTTCGTTATGCCGAGGACTTTTAAGAGTAATTGATCTACTTTGTTGGAATGTGCACTTTATATAAAACATGGGTTGTGGCATGGCATTAAAGGTTGGATCAACTCAGAAGTAAGTGTAGGTAAATGAGAGGTTTGTGTGTGTGTTTGTTTTTTTTTTATTTTAACCATTAAAAAGATTGAAAGATAAGGTGGAAAAGGAAACGGTAACTTGCTAATAAAGACGGGTACAAGGGTATCGGGTACATGCAATGGGGGTTTTAAGGGTACCTGTTGGATTTTGGTTGTAGGATTTATTACCGTATATTTTAGAATTAATTACTCCCCCTGTAGCATGTTTTACGTTTAACATTTATCCGGAGAAGCCACAGAAATGAATTGTAGCTCTGTGGGGCTGTATTTGTTTCTGTGAGTTAGTTATTCAAATATGGGTTTAGATTTACAAGTAGGACCTTTCTCTTATTATGAGTATGGAAATATTTTTAAAATCTTTGAAACATCCCTTTTTACTTGCATAAATATAAATGCATGGACGGTGGATTTAAAAACTTAAAAGCCATTAAAACTGGTCTAGCTTGATGGTTTACTTGAAATGTTTTATTAATTCTAAGGGAAATGGACTTTCTCCGACATGCATAGCTATCCAGCTTCTAACGTATCCAATTACTACTTATCATAATTAGTTCGAGTTAATCCAGATTAGTCTCGTGCGCTAGTACTTTACGAAAAATAAGTTACGATCCAGGGATTTTAAACAGGATCATGCAACAAAAGGGTGTGGTTAGGTTTGAATTTCAAAAGGCTGCATTGGAAATATAAATATTTAAGATATTATGGGTTGTGGTTGTAGGAAAAAGAAGTAGTAATTTATAACACCTTTACACGCGATAAGAACTGTTAATCTTGGGTAATATTTTGCAAGAGTACGGACTACTGCTACTGCCTGTATATTTCTCAATAGAACACACGCTTCTCCTGAAGCAATTAGCTTAAGATTAGAAGAACTCATTACGACCAAAAACTGCAAGTTTATGCCATGCATGGGGCTAAGCATTCCAATTTCGAAAACATTTTAAGCTTTAAGCAATTAGTTAATCTACCTGTAGAAGCAGAGCAAATTTAAAGCTGTGGTTTTTATATAGTGTCGGTTCCCAAAAGGGACCGCAGAGGGGTAGTGGGTTTAGTTAATTGCTATTTTTGGTTTGGTTTGGTTTTATTAATGATCAAATTAAAAAGGCTTTAAAGCTAAACCAAACTAAAACCAAAGTTTTTAAACCAGTACTACCTTAACCTATATATTGGTATATCTATAGATAGTTTGGTGCGGTTATTTTTTGTTTGGCTTGGTTTCTTTATCGAAATGGTTATAAAACTAAACCAAACTAAAACCAAAACAAGTGTTTGAGAATAGCAAACCATGCGGACTGCTAATAAGCTTCTGGACGCAAATAGAATCCAAGAAATCCTAGCAAATTACTTGAGCTGATTAAGTGATTGGAAAGGTTCTATGTTTATTTACGATCCGGCTGTTTTAACACCTTTTTAGGAAGGTCTCCTTCCTTTCTCTACCCGGTAATTATTCCTGGTTACCACAACCAGGGTTTAATTACACTGCAGATATTTATGTACACGTTGTATTACTCTGCATTTGCAAATTGTCGACAGAAAGAACTTAGTACAAACTTTGTAGGTATTTCTGTCCATACTAAACTGGGCCTTCTCATAATTAAGTTATTCCAAAATGTGTTAAGAAGGTCAAGGTCGGTCCTGGCAGAAATCTGGTTGGGAAGGGGAGATCCCTGAAGTTCTGCACTGACCAACTTTGGTATTCGTTCTTTTACAAACTCGACCTAGTTATTTGAGCAATAAAATAGAAACAAGCGATAGAAATCTTTAAGTTTTATTCCTTCATGTTTCTACCTAAAGTGGTAGTAAAATAGTACAAGGATAATAAAAAGTTGGGCTGGAACGTGTGATTCGAATTAGCATTTGTTGTTCAATGTCAAAGTATAAAAAGTGAGTAAAGGATAGCTCAAAGTTTACTTGAGAAGATTGTGTAATTTTATGCAGGTTTTTTTTAGGATTTACTTGAGACAATTGAGGTTTAATTGAGTACCTCGTATTTGTATTGATTATTTTAATAGTATAACTCACGTAAATAGAGTCGTCTTCGACCGCAGCCGATGATAGCCATGAGGGTTGTGACCACTGTGGCTGTTATGAAAATACCCGAAGAAAGCCAAGCCGCTATTACAAACGCACTTCCTAATCTACCGAAAACTCGGGCTTTCTCCTGTGTATACAAAACAATAAGTCGGCATTAGAAAATACCCGACTGTCATTTTCGAAACCTAGTGCAACTATGAAAGTGCAGGTGTATCCGTTTGAATATTTTGAACTATGACCTATGGAGGATGAAACCTGACCTTTTTTGTATATTTTAATGGCGTATCTTTTACTATTTGTAGTTGACCTTTTTTCATTTCTACTCGGATTAAAGCTGTCTAATATTTTATTATGGGATAATAATTTATATTATTTGTACCTGATCCTCGGGAGGAAGGAGATCGTCGTACTCGTCATTGGAAAAGTCACCTTCCAACTCCATTATATTATATTTCCAACTTGCAGTGATTAATTAGTCGGGTAGTGGTAGATGTAGATGTAGAGTAGGGATTATAGCTAGTCGGGTAGTAGTAATTACTGCAAGTGGAATTTTATCGTTGTGTTTATTTCTATCGGAGTTTGAGTTTGAGAGAGAGAGCGTTATCACAAGAAGTTACTTTGTATGAACAGTTTGTGATAGGATTACAGGTAAAAGTCCCAGTCACGACAGTCCCAGTCGTCAGAAACTGTGGGTGTTTTAATGAATGAGTTTCCACTCCGTATGAAGTGGAAATGTTGGGAACAAAGACCTTAATCGGTTTTTGCTGGAATGAAAAAACCGATTAAACTGAAATGCAAAGCAGTAGGGGTGTCCTCTTAAAGGGTTTTTAGCAGATTTCTCAGGGTTTTGTTGAAGTTCTTGCTGGGTTTATGATTAGAAATATGTAAAGTTTCCTAAAAACCCGGATAAGAGCCTAGATGACTGAATACTGAAGTGAACTGAAGTTGGGTTTTGAGAGATTTGAGATTTTATTTCCGACCTAAAAACTCCAAAGTAAATGAGCGTGTAGGCCGGTAGGTTGTAGTTTCTGGATTAGTTTAATAAATTCTTTAGTAATTAATCACCCGGATTCCTTGCGGGTTTTCGGCTGTTTTAGACAGAGAAATTAATGGTAGCTGCAGAGGTTGGTTGGATTGGAATGGGTGTAGAGAATGGGAGAGAGAGACATTGGCACAAAATCTGCAACTTTTTTTCTCAATGCGGAACTTCCCTTTCTCTACAGAGTTGGAGGAAGGAGATCCAGTGGAGCTTAATTTATAGTTTTGGAATAGTCTAGGACTGGAAGGTATGGATGCTTTACTCCCGTCTACTTAACGCCCTCGTTTCCTCCACTCTGAAAGGGAATTGTGAGATTTTGAAGGAATGAAACTGTAATCAGGAGGGAGGGATAAAATTGTGGTGGATTCGGATAAGCGGTTATCAAATTTAAGGTTGTGCGGCTTTTGGAAGAAGGGTCTTCTAATCTGAGGATATTTATGAGCTACTGGCTACACGCTGGTTATGGTGATGAGAATATTTATAGTACCTTCGAGACTTGAATATAAATTATATCCAATATTGGTAGTTTTAGGAGTAACAGTGGTAAGTGTTGTAGTAGTAGTAATGTAGTAGCAGAAGCAGTAGTGGTAGCAGTAGCAGTCTGTAGTAGTAGTAGTAGTACTAGTAGTCGTAGTCGTAGTAGTAGTAGTAGTAGTAGTAGTGGTAGTAGTAGTAGTAGTATATCAATTGTTTCATTCAGTATATTATGTTAAACTGTAAAGGATTCCATGGATAAATCTCACACGAAAACCTCCAATCAACCGTATTGTACTGACTACTAACCTGCATGCAATAAAACAATTCCCAATATTATATTAAAATTCGTATAAAATAAACACAAAAATCAATACAATTAGAATAACAATATGCATCACAATGCAATGTTGGAAAACATACGGAATCCTCTAAGAGAATACAGAGTAAATTGTAAATTAAATCAAATCAAATATTGAGACTTTGGAATATAGGAATATGCGAATGCTGACTATCAATGCTTCGTGAAATAACCAGGAAATACTGACTTTCGTTGGCTAGACCCAAGGTGCATGCATTTCCGTCGTTTCCATGCACTTTGGATAGACCCAAGGCAAGGTGTGTCCCAAAAAAAATCAAAACCACGGGAAACCAAAATGGATAGACCATTATTGGAACTTACCCTATCTCCCGAAATAATGCCCCAGAAGGGGTATTATTACTTTGAAGGAAAAATGAGAAATTCTGCAACATGGACAAGATAGGGAACATTTAAACTTTTAACAGGGAAAGGTAGTGGGGCATTATACCAGGGGAGACATTATTTCGGAAAATACGGTACTTGAAACTTGAGGGGTAAATATATGCTGTTTTACATCCTACATGTAAGAGGCTAAATCGGGTGGATTTATATGATTTATTTTTGCAACTTATGTATTTTAAATTTATCACTATATATCTCCGTTTCTAACTTTATCTACGGAAAGATGGAAACTAGGATATTTTCTAAAATTAAAAGTGTATTGTTGTTTGTTGTAATGGTCCATTGACTTATGCAAGCACATTTTAAAACTGTAACTTGTCTTTTATATTAATTAATTAGTACTCCTACTTGTACCTTTTTTATCCTTATATCACACTGAATTTTCAAAGGATTACTTACTTGATTATTTTTTGTCATAACGGTGTTAAACTTGTTAATTTAAAGCACAATTTTGTAATAAAGTATAAGTGATTGAAGTTCCGTTGATTGTCCTACTTTTCCGCAATGACGAAGAGCAGAGCAAGGAAAAATGTGAAGAACAAAAGGGTTGCAAAACATCGGCCGAAACAGGAAACGTCTTTTCGTCCTTGGTAGAAATTCAAATCCTTAAAAACAAAAGGATATTTAGTACCTTTTTCCGTTAGTAAAATGAGCCACCTTCCTAAACATTTCCCCAGGGTCCAAAAAGTTCTAAATTGACTCCCGGAGGTACAATATGGTAAACCTGACCCTGTAAAAGTCGACGTGGCTTCTCCGTATTAAAAAAGAGGCTGAATAATTCCCCCACGGGAATCAAGTCCCCTGATTTTAGGTCAGAGTTATGCAAATTCTTACAATGAGGAACAAAGCGCCGAGTAAAAGGCCCATAACATGTTCGTCCAACTTGACTGGGATAAAAAGGCCGGTGAGGTCCTCCATGGTGTATTCCCATTCAGAACTGATCCTCCCGATAGCGGTCTTTCCGTCGGGGAGTCTCACGTCAAAGTCCTCCGACCCGCAGTCCCCCCACATACAACAACAGTCTGACCCTTCGGGTCCAAATATCCTCAGAATCTCAATCCCATCCGGGTTTCGCAGGGAGAAACAGGGAGAACACGGACTAGATGTTTTTACTATCGACCCTAGAACTTCCTTGGACGCTGTGATGATTTCGGCTCTCTGAAATTACTACACTTTAGTACAAAAAGTAAATATAAAATAAGAAGCATAGGCGCAACCAAGGGGGTGCAAGGGTGCACTACTTTGCACCCTCTGATTTTTTTAAGTACCCCCTACAGTTCCCCAATCCTTTACATGTTAAGCAGACTCCACCCTCCCTATCCTTTGATGCTATGTGTACCCCTCGTGGTGGCTAAGCATAGACGCAACCAAGGGGGTGCAAGGGTGCACTACTTTGTACCCTCTGGTTTTCTAAAGTACCCCCTTCAATTCCCGAAAGACCCTATCCTTTACGTACTCCGCCCTCCCTATCCTTTAATGCTATTTGCACCCCTCTTGGTTGCGCCTATGATGGGTAAAGGCCTTACAGCTTTGCATCCAGGGCGACCCTTGACCTCCATGATGGGTTCCCCCTTAAGGGACAGGAGTTGTAGTTGGAAGGGACAGGCCCCTCGGAAAAAGCAGAGGCGGTTTAGCGTGGAACTCTTCTCTATTGCGAAATATATGCAGTCTCCGTTACTGTTCAGGATTTGGTACTTTTTCTTTGCCTGCATCGGAACTGTCGGAAAAAAGGAGGATTGGAGGATTTTTAAATCATATTTTTTCAGTTTTTCTTTCGAAATTTTTGAGGGGCAACCCTTACATTTGAGAGGTTTAGTGTAATGTCGGATGAAGAGGTGTCGAGTGTTTTGGAGCTTCGCAAGAGGATTACTGGTTGCTGAAAAAGTAAAATAGTCTCATTGAAAGTAAAGAATCCCTTGTAAATATTGTCCCCTTTGGGATAGTAGCCCCCTATAATTGCTATTACTTAACTACCCCATATGTCCCATTTAATTCGGTTAAATTCGACCCTTAAATACTGAAAAAATGTAAAGTAGCCCGGAGTTGAAGTATTTCTCGGTTGTAATCGTAATTTGGATTACAATTACTGTCAAATCTATCAAAATGTAGATAAATTATTCACAGTCCAAAATGAATAAAGGAAAGGTAAAAAGTTTATGAAAAATTCATCAATTTTTTCCAGATACTAGGATACTTGGATTTACAATACAATCCCAATAAAATCCTAGTATTAATTCACTTACTAAATGACTAGGTTTGTTTAGTTCTAAATACATAACGGTTCTTACCATTTGTAGGATTAGTATTAGCATTAGCATTAGTAGTAGTAGTAGTGGTGGTATGATTCTGCGACGATGAGTTCATCAAAGGCATAAGTAGGGATAGTTTTTGTGAAGTTCCCAAGTCTGTCGTTGCTCTCACAACATTATCCACCGTAACAAGACAATTCACTAAACACATCGAGAGAGTAAAACACAAAATCAATATCTTAAGCAATGAACAATATGTTTATTTGGGTCAGCAACAAGTTTCCCTTGGTTTAGGTATTCTACTTTATGCATAAATTAATATTAAGGTTAATTGTAATAATAATTATAGTAGAGTAATTAATTACCAGCCCCACTGGAGACAGGGTGGACTGCATGGAGGTCTTTGGGGACTCCGCTTGGTTTGTACTTTCTTCCTACATTTTTATACAATTTGGGACGGTCCTCCATTATAATTCTTGGTTAAGTTTCTGAAAATATTTGAAAAGTATTTCCTGGGACGTTTTTTTGGAAATACGATGAAAAAACTGTCCCGTTTCTTTCAAGAAAGGTTTCTGAAGAAATCCTTGCTTCAGTTGATGAAGGTCTGTCTGGATTGGGTTCTGTTGTTAAACTAGAACAGGAACTTATTGTCAAATAAGGTTTTAGTTGGGTGGGAAAGTAATGGGAAGTAGAAATCCGTCAAGTCCAGAGGTTATCGAAAGCATCAAGGATTCTACGGAGTTCTTTCTTATAAAAGTAAGTAAAGAAATTAACTTTACGAGTAGAAATCCATTTACTTTTACTCCCCGCAATCAACTCACCACTCTGCACACCCGGGCTTTACTACTTACTACATTAAAGTATATCGGAGAAAGAAATTAAAAGCTATACACTTCCTTAAGACCCGGAAATACAGTCCCCGGGTAGTATTAAATACTGAGTGATCTAAAGTAAAGGGGATGCTATTGGGGGATCTACGGTATTATAACAACAAAATAAGGATACTTCCTTTACTTTTCCTAGAAATCCACCCAGGGTACTATTAAATACTGACGGTATTGAGGCTCAGGGCTTCTATTCTAAAGTAGGGTAGTTTTAGATAAGACCATGCAGGGGCTGTTATTAGGATTACTACGGTATTATGTCAAAAAGCACTCAGATAACTGTGCTATGTTGCACAACTACTTTTGCATGTGGTTGGTTTGGTCTGGTAAAATAAATAAGGAAAGGGAAAGTTGGTTGAACCGAGTGAAAGTTGATGATGTTTGTCCTTATTTTTCTATCGTGGATTACTTAAGGTTTACCCTGAATTATTTCCTCGTTTCTGCTACTTTATGTAGCCTCCTGTGAGTGACTGAGTGAGTGATGTGGCTGATTTACTGCACGGGGAGCTCAAACCAGGTCGCATGGATTTATGCTATTTATTTACAAACATTTGTTAGTTTAGCAGTTCTGGAGTTTATAGGCTGGATTGCTAATCTAATGCACGAGGTGGGCTAAGTAAGGGATGTCCCCAAATCCTAGGTAATTACGTAAGTCTACAGGGTGGTCCTTGTTAAGGAAAGAATACTCTGATAAAGGCAAGCTCAGTTTAGAGAAGACTTGAGTAAACTTTTCGAGCTCTACTTTTTTTAACCCATACGGGTCATTGTTTTCTAACAACCTTATAACAATTTAACCAGAGCAGGACCACCCTGTACTTTCTCCAAGGAAGTAAACTAACTGCCACAACTCCCATTAACTTTGTAATAATGGAATGAATGAATGGTAAGTTGTTTCGCGAGCTGCGTGGTCCGGCTTACTTTTTTCCTTCCTGGGTTTTACTTTTAGCAATTGGGATTTTTTATGCGTTCTGCATGCACTTACACTGTACTTTTACGTAATAATATCAGTACTTTTAATAGAAAAAGTTTACTTTATTATGGCTTCTACAATCCACACAACAAAACTTAATATTCAGCTTCCAATTGGGTCGACCAAGTAATTTTTTTTGTGGGGATGTATGAATGAATTAAAAAATATTTAGAGTAATTATCGTCGGAAAAGACGGTTACCCAAAACCCAAATAGAGTACAAATAACGGATAAAGAGGTCTTTCTCGCGAGAGAAAGTATTTTTAGAACAAAAAAACCCCAGTAGTATTGTAGCATGGATCCGGTTTAAGTTCATGTAGCAAAATAAACAAAAGCAATTTAATGGAAGGATTTTTTTGTGAGTTTTGCCTTATCCTGTTTTAGTATATATTTTGAGGTACAAACAAATAGTGAACTATAGGTAAGTTGGCTTAACTCCCTGGAACTGGGAACTGGGTGAAAGGATGTTTAATTTAAAATGTATCTCTATCTAGTAGGTCATCGGTATGGATTTTAGGTTTAACGGGAGAGGTTTATTATTTATTTATAGGTGGTTTTAACCAATAGGTTGTGGTTGGGTTGACCATGGTTTATTAATGTATTTGGGATAAACAGTATGAAATGTTTGGTCGATTTGAGTTGACCTTTGACATCTTTTGCTTTTTGTGGAGACTTTCGGACGAATGTGGATGGCTCTGTTAATCCTTAATTGAATTGTTTACTAGGTTATTGTGGATAGAAAGTGGAGTGCTTATGAAGAGTTTTTAGAGAATATAATATAAAAATTCCACTTTACACACATGGAGGCTTTGGGGAATAATGCAGGGTATATTTTTAGGGTATTGCGATGCTTTAGGGTTTCCATTGTGAGAGTTTACCTTTAGCAGGAATCTTACTCGGGGATTATTGGGGTGGTTGGGGTTTTGGGGTCGGGGTCAAATATTTCTTGGATTTTTATTAGGTTATTGGGGTATTTGGGATTGGGGTCAAACATTTCTTGGGTTTTTGCTTTTATTAGGTTATAGGGGTATTTGGGGTCGAAACTTTGTCTCTGTTTTCAACAGGATGTTATAAGGGCTTCACTATGCTCATCATTACTTATCTTTTGGGTAGTTAAATCCCGGGTTTTTCCCTTCCCTGTAACCTAAATATATTACGGGTGATGTTAGGTCAGAGAGGATGAGGATGGTACGGAGAAATGCCAGAGATATTTTTAACATTTAATAAAGTGGTTTCCTGTCGTGGTCGACCGGAGAGTTTAGTTCTTTCCATTATAGTCATTTCTAGTAAATGGATCTAATTGACAAAAAGATGAGGCTCTCACCCAAAATGCATCTTATGAGTTTTCTTGGGTTCAGTTATTCATATTAATTCAGCAGCAATCCCTACCAGCTTAGACATTTAATCCCTGCAAACTTCAACACATTGCTGGGCAATATAATCTGTAAATGTCTTTTATTTTCAATAAGACTTGGTTTATTTAAAAAAAAAGTAAATTGTACTTACAAGAATAACTGGGTTCTTATGGTACATGAAACAAGGTAAAAAGCATTACAAAAAGGTACAAAAGCTATAAGTGGTCCTTTCTTAAGTTCCATGACTTTCTTAAAAATAATCAAAGCTGACTTTACCACATTTACTATACTATACATTTACAAAATTTTAGGTTTATTAAGTGAAGGCGGCTAATGGGTGGGGGCGACATATGGTCTAGGATTTCGGGTAATTATATTTCTTAGTAACTTTTTATTCCTCCGGTTCTGCTTCCTCTTCTGCAGCCTCCTCCTCCGAATCCCCGACCCTTGAACCTTGAATAGATAGACAAATGCATACAATTAGTAATTAATTGAGTAAATTTTATTACTAAAAGAATTAGCAATAGATTATTAGAAGAGTGACCTCGTTTCCTCAAGTCCAACACCATAAGGAATACAATAAGTAGCAAAGCTACAAGGGACACAAGTCCGAATATCCAAAATGAAAATATTAAAGTCCCCGACAATCCCGTCAGTTCCCAAGTCATCGAGTCCCTCTATTTATTTACAAAACATACACTAAGCACTTATCAAACCATGGCCCTTCTCAGCTAAAAACACCAAGAAAAAGGCTCAAGAATAAGATGAGTGAACTAGCAAAAGGTAAAATAAAGACTGAGGGAGAAAGCTAGCCGGATTTAATATTGGAAATAGTTGAAATGGGTGGAAAAAGATGGATTATTGTAAATTGGGTTATTCCAATAGATAGTTAGTTACCTGTGCAAATCCCGATAGGGAAATGTAGAGGGACGGCATTCTGTCCTATCTTCAGCCACTCCAACTTAACTTAGTCCTCCTTAATTACTATTTATCTGGATGAACTTTACTTGCTAAATTCCCTCCTGAATTTTTTATTACTAGTTTATGCGATTCTTTTATTGATTTGTGGGTTAGTTTAGTCGCAGAGCCCACCTGTCCTAATCAACTAGAAAGGTTCATCAATCCTGTAAGCCCCTTCCTTATCTTGTGATAGTAAGTACGGGCATTGGAATGGAATTATTGAGGTTGGGCATCAACTTTTTTAGGGATATTGTGGCGTTTTGGAGGAATATTTTGCAAATGTTCCGTGTTGTTTATTGCATGCATGCTGATGTATGTCTTTGTTGAACTGTCATGCAGTCACGTCATTCCAGTAGTAGAAACATGCAAGTCTAATTTAATGCAAATTTACTTAAGGGATATCGAGACTTTATATCTGTCTGTAATCTGAAAGTGCTATTTTGTTTAATGAAATACGTGTAAAGTATAATTGAGAATGTTTAAACCATCTGAGTTGGGAACCCTTTTTTGAAAGTAAGGTGAGTTTGCCGATTATAATTAATTAAGTGGTTAAAAAGTTTAGTTGAAATCGGAAAAAACTATCAAACAAGACGAAATACGGGCTCTGTGAAGGTATTGATTATTATTAGTGTGTGAATCTAATGGAGAAAAGTTAGAGGCAACTTTATACTGCCTGCCTATGCAGTTTAACACATAAATTGGAATCAGGCATAACGTGTGCCGTATACCCTTAAATAGAGGCCGGGGGTACTAGTAATTTGCAGTTTGTTAAGGGTCAAATTTAACAAAAGATTATGGAGGTAATAGGGTTATTGGTAGTAATACGGGGGCCAGTATTCGAAGGAGTTCACTGCTTGAGAAAGGCCACTATTGGAGGATATACGGTATTTTAGTCATTTATAACGTGAAATGTTCCACCTTAAATATAAATGTGAAGTAAAGGACTGTTTTTTATTGGAATTCTTGTTGAGATGGGGTCGTTTATACTTAATTTGTTCGTTCGTACATAATAAGTAAAGACACAAGACTATACTCAGTTAGATTGATAGTTGGAAGTTGTAGCAATAAACGCCGTGCATTTTAAATCTCCCTAAACAGTTTGTGAATATAAAGTCCATAAAATTTCATGACAAAAACTATAATAAACGCCAATGAAATAATGCCATCTTTTGTAAGGTATATTTTGCTTAGTTGTATTTGAATTGTGATAAAGAATTGTTAGTTAATAGCAATAAAATAATGGTTAAATACATATTTATTAAAGGTTTAAAAACCCCATAACCTGCATAAAATTGCTTGTATTTTATTCACCAATTACAATTAATTTTTCTGACCCATGCTCTCACTCTTAAACAACCGTCTTTTTATAATTTTCATGCCAAAACGTAAATCCTGACATTTCCACCAAATATGCAGCCGTATTTCGACCAAAAACCAAGATATGCAAATAAGAAATGCCACTGCAAGTATTACAAAAACATTATCGGAAAGTGACAACGGACTTGCACGCGCCTTTTCTCGTTTCATCTCCAAATGAGCGGTGTGCAAAAATTTCAGTTGGAGTGTATAGCAGACACCACGCTTATCAAGCTCCCTCCACTTATCAGCCACACCCGATTCCACCAACTGGGCTAATCTTTGGATAATCCGCTTATCCTCCCATCCACGAACCTCCCACCCTGTCTGCCTCTTTAAGTGCTTATCTTTGACAAAAGAGATATGCCTTAGAGTTACCAAAGATAAACGATTGGCTAGATTGTCTACCAATTCCCACCAAGGCACCAACCAACGAAAGCCGTCTTTTTACAACTTTTAAATAAATCACTCTTCAGTAATGGCTTCTTTTAGTGAATTTTGAACAGTCGAATTTTTTGATCCTATAAATAAATCTGACTTCAGCAGTACTGCCACTCGGGGATACAAGGTTTGAGCAAAGAACTTGAAGAGAGAGGCTAGTTGTAGTCAATACTATAAATCTTGCTTGAAACTGCTGGAATCGAATATAATTCATCTCCGTAATCCATCCCGAGCTATTGAAACCCTCCTTCCTGACAAGAACGTGGTAGTTATCAACCAAAGTACTGAAAACTCCAGGTTCCCTAAAACAGACCGGTTTCAAAGTACGTCTTTTAAGATTACAATTCTAGCTCATTGATTCATGTTTGGGTCAGGAAATAAATAACAGGCAATTTATGTTTACATAATTCAAAGTTCAATTGTTGTGGGTTTCTAGCAATCCCGTTTTATCTTTAAACCCATTAAAAAATACAATCTTTAGTCCGGTCTGTGTACTCGACGGCCTTATAAAATGATACCAAATGGAAGGTTGAGGTTTTACCGGCAAGCAGTCATTGTTTTGGAGTTTGTATTAAGATTTAAGAATTAGGATTAGTCATGTCGTGGTTGCTTAAGTAAGTATAATATTATACGCATTTTTGTATAGTTTTAGGTGAAGAAGTTAGTTGTCAGTTTTTTAGTACCTAGTCATCGATTGAGCCTAAACTCTCGTCAACTTTTGCGTGATTGGCTAATGAAAGAAACCACTTTAAGGGAGATAAAAAAGATTGGAAGGCGTCTAGTGTACGTGAAAAAAAACAGTCTTTGATTATGAGCCAAACAGGCGGGCGGGTCACTAGAGCTAAAAGATAGAAGCAGGAATTTTAGTTGGTCATTTTAATGTCATTTTTTATTTGCTGATGATTGATATCCACATGCACTCTGTAATATTTAAATTGATGCTTAACTTCGATTAAATGATTAGTTTGTTTATGATTATACTCCGTTTTTGTCATGCAGAGTCATTGCTTTAAAGTGTAAAAAGAGTGTGGAATTTTAGAAAAAGGTAGTCTAGGATTGTATCTACTAACTGAGATATTAAGAGCTGTGGGAAACCAAAGACGACAGTCTTCTCAAAAGTCAACAATCATTTCTCCATAACAGCAGGAAACTCCCTCGGGGGTTAAACTGGGTCGGGGTTTAACGGGGTTATAGGGGTTTTAATGGGTTTTATTCATAGCTCATGATTAAAATGAACAATACGTATGATTAAGTGTACAAAAAGTATTCAGCATAACCTCTTAGTAAGTTTTGTTTCGTCGTTGACTTTCACTCGCATTCGTCAAAGCGTTTTTTAGCATAAACATACCATTTTGCATCGTCATTTTGTAGATCAGAAAAGGACGTCAAAATATTATTAATTGAAGAAACCTTTCTAAAATGTCTGGAAGCCCTTATCAGAAGCTATCTGGTTCACAAATTTTCAATGAAATAGGTGAGGTGATAAGTCGTACATTTCACCCATTTTTAATTTGGTAAAGCAACCCTCCAGGAGGTGCTGGCACAGACATGACAATATCAAACCATGGCAATGGTAATGGTAATACAGATTTATCGGACGATGAAACACCTTCCTTTATGTTGACGTTTTGCATTTAGTTCACTTCATTTGGCCAAGCATTCTTATGTTCACTGAGCCCCAGAATTAAGCCTAAGTAATAAAACCCCGTTTAACCCCGGGGTCAGGGTTTTATTAGTTTAACCCCGGGGTTAAACGTTCCCTGCATAAGAGTTTTTTAGCCTTTATTACTGTTGGTTTGCAGTCTAAAACGGCAACCTAAAAATGCAATATATTTATTATGCACTTGAGATAAAAGCAGTAGAAACTTACAGATTTGTTTTTTGGGTGTTCCAAAAATTCTTGAAAGCGTAGGAAATTTGGAATTCCCAATGGTGTAAAGTCTTATTGTTTGGATCCTGATAGATGTGCAACTCCGGAGGATGAATGTAGAATTGTGCCCTGCGATTCCAGTTATAAGACGAAGATCTCATCAGCCCCAAGAAATTCAACTCATCATCCCAAGTTCGAGTAGTTGTGGTGTTAGACGGAACCCAAAACCTCAACATAATTTATGGGCTTTTCTCGTGTAAACACGTAGTTCGTATTATTTAGTAAAATAGTGGCTTCTGGGTCGAAATAATATCTGGAGAGTACGACGGGGCTTTCTATAGGCTTGAAGTTCACACCCGGGTAGTTTATTACGTGGACTAGACAATTGGAAAATAAATTAAGATAAGCATTGAGTTTCCCAATCGTACTTGTGTCGTTTGATGAGGAGTCTAAAATCACTGCAGAAGAGCTACAAACAGGATTCTCCATAAGGAAAACGAAACAAAGTACAAACTTTATGAAAACTCCCATACTCATTTATTCCTTGGCTAATAAGTCTTAAATAGAGTTAAAAGAGGTAGTGAAAGTGAAGTGAAGGATTATAATTTAGATGAACTACAAATGTACTGAAATGTGACCTTTAAGGGTGAACTTTCATTCAGGAAACTTCGGAACTTAAATTTCAGTAATATTTAAGCTTTTTAGCTATGTAGAATTAGATTTATGTGGCAGGGCAGAACAACCGTTCGGTTTTGAACACATTTGAAAAAAATTAAATCAATCTTAGGTTTGCAGTAAGCCACTCCTACCATTGAAATGCAATCAATATTTTTCTAGGATAAAATAATTGAAACCCATATTTTTGCTTTGAAATCCCTATAATTAAATTAAAAGCTTTAATTAAGTTGGAGAGGAAGCTTGAACATTAATAAATGAGGTGTCCATTTCCATGAGTTATATTATTGTAAATGTGAGATAGGAAAGTGGTAGGGGATTTGATAATGTTTATGAATTTGTAAGCCATAAATTAGCTAATTTATTCCCTACGACGAGGCACAATCCCATGAAAGTTGGTGAAGCATGAAGTGATGAGGGTTTTTAGCCACCCGTGCATACATGCTTTTTAAATGGGAGCCACCCATGCATACGTATGCTTATAACACA
>JAQFZX010001792.1:0-25230 GCA_034682405.1 Hydroisotoma schaefferi | reverse complement strand
TTAGAGTCAAGTTAGCCACAGTTGCATTCCAGACGGTCGTCTTTACCATTACTGGATGCCCGTCACCCAGGTCCACTGTGATCTGAGGAGAGTTTGGGGAATGAACCGTGACAATATTAGACAGGTTTACTCGGAATGAAAGTTGATATCTATGTCAAACTAACTGTCTTAGTTGAGGACACGATGGTTTCAATTGAGGCCATGAAGATATCGGATGCGATGGCCACACCGATGAACATGTAGCCCATTCCTAACATGTACAGAGTTGCTCGGAGATAGAGATTCCATTTAACCTCATTACTGAATAATGGCAATATCAGGCATCGCATCGTACATGTATCAATGACTGGATGCGGAGTCGTAGCAGAAATACCACTCATGATCGCTGCGTTGCCCCTTTACGGTCTTCAAAAGAACTGCAACTATAGTGCTGGATAAGAGTTCAACTAGACATTTGTCTAAATCTAAAAACCTTTCCAAACGCTGAAAAAGAACATAGGGTGGGGCTAGCGTTATATTATTAAAGGTTCGGGAGGAAGATGGAAATGTTTGCAATGAGCATTTTTTGGTTAATTTACTAAATTTGCGTTAAAAATTTGTCATGGCGACCGTGACGCCTCACTTTCTCCAGAAATTTTGAAGTTTTTGCTCGTTACTGAAGCAAACTACTCTAGTCATTAATAATTATGGTGGTCAGTTCGTTTTAGACGACGACGGCATGGAGTTTGATCTGGGTTTGGGTCCAGCATTCCTGTGAGAATGTCCATGAATGACAAGCACAGCGGTCTAAAGGTTGTGAACCGTTTTTGGTATAAGCGTCTGTACTTTTATTTTTAAACTTCATCCAGTAAAGCTGGCCATTTCGCATCATTTCAAACATTCATCTAGGTACTACTTCTAGGTAGTCATTAATTGGTTAAAGAAATATAATTCGCTAGTGGAAAAAAGTTCGTAAGGGTTGTGTTTAATTCCTCCCCTCTTGGTCGCATATATGCATTTACAGACATAAAAATATTCTATTTTTATCCAAACTTCAGCTCGAAATGTGACAGGGAGCGGCTAGTAGATAAGAATTCCTAATGGAAATATATTAGAGATATATTGTGTAAAAGTTCAAGTTGACAACTCCAAAAAGCTCCACTTCTCACCCTCCTAAACACCAGGAATGTTTAATAAAATAGTTGATTTACCCTTGGATGAATAATTATATTGTTTACGTGCTGAACAAACCAACAAAGACCAGTCGTAGTATCATTCTAAGTAGAAATGGGTTTTCAAAAGAGAAAAGGGTAAAAGTGGTCCATAGGCTTTGGGAAGAAAGGAACCAATGAATAATACTTTATTTTACTTTTTATGCAGTTGTGCAAACTGAAGCCTTCGGTAAGCATTGAAATAAAGTAGCTAGAAACGTCCTCCCAATATTAAGTTGCTGAAAATCATTTACATTAATGAGTCTAGTGTATGCATAGGTAAGTTCTTCGTGTCACGAAAGCGAAGATCAGAAAGTTGGAGGAACCATAAATAATTGGTAAGAGTTGTGGCAGTAATAGTAGCAGTAGTTGTAGTAGTAGTAGCATGAGTAGTAGTAGTAGTAGTAGTAGTAGCAGTAGTAGTAGTAGTAGTAGTAGTAGCAGTAGTAGCGGTAATACAGCCACAAGTAGTAGTGATATGAAGAACTAAAGTCTTTAAGCAAAAGTTGATTCAAGAATTGGCATAGAATTGGACATGAAACGTGACAAATAGACTCCCCAGAGTGAGGTATATTTAGTGTTAAATTGAGATTTAGAACTGAATCAAGGATTTGGTTACTAATAAAGCTCTCCTAGCTGAATAAAACATCCTATTTCATTCCCCGATCTTATGGAACGAAATAGGAAACTCAACTCTGCGCTTTCACTCACAGAAGTTCATTGTATTTGGTTAATGCTGCATAAATGGTCGGACGATGGTAAGCTGTAGCTATTGATTTTAGTGATGGAAACTTTTTCACCTATCAAAATTTAGGAGAAATCAAGGAAACCCTAAATATACTTTTTGACATCGAGCGTTCTGAAACGATTTTTTGCAAACCTCTCCTTAAATATTAAATATTACATTCAATTCAAATCTGCTTCTTTTACGCTTTTATTATTCAGTAATATATACACCTCATGAAATTATGTAAGCCGCTACTGTATTTGTAGTTTAATTCTTCTTGGGAAGTATTAACTAGAATTACAAACTGAAAAACAATTAAAGAAGTGGTATTTGTAATTTTTTGTAAAAGATACCTAGGAAGGGAGGAAGGCAGAGGAATTATTTAGTGAGGGGACTTATAAGGACATTCTGAAGGTACTTTAATACCAGGAAAAAACTTTAAATTAAATTGTGCAACTTAATACCACGAATGCATATGCATTAGCAAATTATAGTAGCAATACTGAGCTTGTTACGCTAGGTTAGTTCAGATATTAATTTATGAACAGTGAACCAACTACATGGTCCATTTTTTTGAGCCTGATTATGAATTCAAGCAATAGGATAGGAAGAGGATATGGGATAACAAAGAGAGGCAAGATTGGGCTTATCCGGTGGGCTAGGGAAATGGAATTAGTGAGACTATTTCCCAAAATAAAGCACGTTTTAGATCCACGGACAAAATAATAAGTCAAACAACAAGTAAATTACCTACTCCTACTAATAGTTGACTACTACAATACTACTTTATTATTAATATTTGTATTATCGTCTTGATTATTTATTACAGAAAGGAATAGCTCTTGCTTGCCCATGTTCAGTGGGAAGAAAGTTATTGAGGTTAAGGAAAGATTTATGTTCCCTCAAGCAAAGTATCATGTTAATTTAAGCAGATAATAGGGGCTACGAGCATGTTCTCATGCTTTGATTTCATTTTCCTTCCTATTCAAATATTTTAACTTCAATATCTCGGCAAGCTTTAGATTTTTAGTTTATGATTTCTTCCAAGAAGACAGAGACATGAGTATAATGATCAGAGCTTTATTTATTGTGTCTAGAAATGTATGTAAATATGAGGTATTTGCCAAGAAACTGCAGAAGAATTTTGAGAAGTAAAGGATCTCAGGTAAGAAAGATAAACCTGGAGGATGATACACGACAAAATGAGAGTGGATTGGAATAATATATTTTGGAGGACTCGTCGAATGCTAGATCAAGAATTCATCTAGAATTGCGTAAATAACCTTCGGGACTTTGAAGAGACATGGATAGATTTCTACTTTTTACATTCAGGATTTGTCTCAGGAGTTTCTTTAGAAGTTATTTTTTGGTTATTTTGACCTAAAACTAGGGGAAATTGAAAAAGAAACTTCATTTATGATGGATGGATGCCATAATCCAGTTTGGTGAATGTATTCAAGACTTCAAGATCAAAGTTATGTCCCTATTTGTTGTTTATTTGTGTTTAGCAGGAATTATGCAGTAAACTTCCTCCTGAAGGTCACAAATGCAATGGAAATAGATGTTCGGATATAAAAATACCCACCGCAACACCTGAGCTCTAAATTAGGTAAAATTATCCCAGTCAAGGAACGTTGAGAAAAATTGGGAAATGGGAATTGACACGGTAAAAATATACGGCTTCGTTTAGAAAAAAACCTTCTTAAGATGTCCACAAGAGTTACGTTGTGGATATACTTGCCGTTTTAAAGAATTGGCACACAAAGCAACGACAGGACATAGGTTCAGTCGGGTCTTCAGACCGGCTTGCCAATTTTATAGAATATCTAAAGCCTCCACTTTATTTATAAGACCTTAAGGATTTCGATAGGACATCTGCAACTGCCAATTGCAAGCCAAGCTCAAGGGATTTCAATAGAAATACATTTAAAAAGGTTGCGGATAAGACTACAAGAGCAGAATTCGGGTTTTAGTTACAGTCTCAGGGGACTTTTGGGTCCTTGCTCTACTATTTCTGAAGGAAATCGTATAAAAGGGTTGGATTGTGTTTCTTAAAAAGAGCAAATGCAGTCAAGGCTTAGTACTACTCTGGGAGTTTCATTGGTCAACTGTAATGTACGATGGGGTTACTGTTCAAAAGGGGATGCTATTGATAAGGTCGCTGCTATTAGAATGAAATATTGTAGGATGTACAGTATAAGTTCGAGTAAATAAATCTGGTTTATAACAGACACCTGGAACTAAATTGGATTGCAAGCAAAAGTTTACTTTACTTATTAATTTACTTCAGAAGTAAAAGGTTTGTTTGGTGTAAAGATTTATCTCAGTTCTAGATATTAGAGTTAATGAGAAAGGACCAAGATTATCTTTAAGACTGGATAAGTTTCGGCTTTGGGGATATTGCTACAGTTTATTTTATTATTGGAGAAAGTCTTGGTGCAAGGTTTAGACTTGTAGGCCAACTAAGCAATTGCTTTTTATTGTTTGGAAGAAATGAGTAAAGTTCTACCCACTTTTACGGTTTTGCGAACCTAATTTATTCTTCTAAAACTGGCCACACTTAAACATAAAGAATTAACAAGATCTTGACTGAAATTGTACTTTAGTTTATAGGATATCTCATTTATAGGAAATAGGAAAGCTTAAACTTTGTTGAATTTATGTAAACTCTTTCTTACTGAAGTATGCTTTTTGTAATCTTTTTTAGTAATTGATCCAAGTGGCACAACCCATTTTCCACATAACTTTCCAAACCTAAATTCGCATTTTTTTAAACGCGAGCTATAATGTTATAGAATGAAATTTTGCAAACTTTATCAATCTAGACTCCAAAAAATTAGGTTGTAACAAGGAAATGCCGTGGTGTTGGTGTAATAAGATTAAGGTAACTTCATAAAGAAATACTTGAGAGAGATTCTTAATAATAAGTTAAAGTAATACGGTTAAGGATTAGTTGGTTACTCTCTTGAGTTAATATTCTAGAAGGTGAAAGTAGAAAGTAAAAGTAAGTTTACCTTGAGCCGAAATTCGGTGGGTAAACCACCCGGAAGTCGGGCAACCATTCGCATAGCATCTCTCCACTGGGTAAATCCCGTATCAGCACAATAGTCTGATCTACCCAGGTTCAGCAATGGAATCATCCTTAGTTCTGCAATAAAAATTAAGTTTTAAGTATGGAAAGAGGATGAATAAGAAAGGTTTGGGTCTATTGCTATTCTGTAGAGGAAGTCTAACATACTTTGACATTGGATAATGGAGTTTTCCGGTTTATTATGTATATTTTTCCTTTAAATTTAAACTGAATTAGTCTAGAATTCGCAATTCTATCGCTATTATAGAGTAGTATGATAAATTTGCATGCTTAAAGCTCTTTTTAACAAAAGACTGCTAAAATTGCAAAAACAATTACGTAAAATTGTAGTACGAATTTGCAAACTTCTCAATAAAGTTTAATGCTCTAAAAAAAGGCTGAGAATCAAGTTTCCAATGCAATCAGGCTGATTATTCCATGGAATACCAAACCTAATCCAACCTAACACGGAATGAGCTTTGTTATTGAAGTATTATTTATTTACAGTTTGTTTCTCAGTTGTTAGCTACGCATTAATTCGGTATGTCCATGTCTTGTCCTCTTTTCCGTAATTAAGTAACTTCCTGTACAAGTTTGTAAACAAGGAAACGCCAGGATATACTTACTAAAATACTATATAATGTCCACGGACTAATTAATTACTTTATTAGACTGGCCTGTACGAAAGACATGGTTGATTATACAACTGACACTGATTGTTTAGGCTTTTGGGTACAAATTCTGCAAAGTTCGGCTCAACTAACCACACTAAAGCTTTTCCTTATGGTATGTGGGATGCGGAACGAAAACGCAAAAAGGCCTGTATTTGACAGATAAGGGTAAATATTGACGGACCATACTAGATAGATACACTTCTATATTGTACTTCTATATTAGCCTCGTTAATTATAAATAGGGAAAAAGTAATAGGGAAAACTCAAAAAGTACTTTAATAATTTGCAACTGAAACTAATATTCAACATTTACATGTTCCTTTTACTCTCTCTCTCTACTAAAAGTCCTCTACTAATAGTTAAAACGGACCCTAAGGTTTAATGAGGAGCTCATGCTATCAAATCAACGTTATTTCGAGTTATTTATGATGATGTAAAATATAATATTCTTATAAAAAGGTGCTTGATCCTGATCCTCCTTTTATACCAACTATCAGAGGTTCATTGTATAATCATAATCATGCATAATCAATAGTAAAAAGACAGACTCACGTCCACATGAACTCCTCCTGTCGTAGTTGATGGCCCCGGAGTAGGCAAAAGTTTTCAGCGAGTTGATTAATTCCGTCATTAGTAGTCAGTCTGTCTGTGCAAATCTCCAGATTGTATTTAGTTGAATTAATACTACTTTATATGAAATATCCTATATACAATCCATGTATTCCTATCTTTTATATAAGTAGTTGAAATTATTAAGCTGGGGAAAAGTGTAGTAGGTAATAGTTGTTCGTGGAGTTAATTGTCCCTCCGATTGACAATAAATAATAGTTCATCAGTTGATTTATTATTAAGGTCACATCATGGATAGATTGCCCTCTGCAGTGGCACTAATCATCCCATTATATTATTTAGTATAAAGAACCTTTAACTTACAGACCGTTACTGTCAATTTATTGGTTACTTTTTACTGTTATCATTGGGAAATAGTTGGGATTAGTAGAAATAGTAGATAAACTACCTTCAGACAGAGTTGTTAGAAGAGCAGGTAGGTAACAGTGTGAACAATGTGAAGGAGTACACAGGTGTCTGCAGAAGGTTTATATGGCTTTTAATATTGTAAAAGTATCTCATGCTGATGTTGAGGCTGTGGTTTCATTTTCATACGGGTTTTATCCACATTTTTATACATTTTTCTATTAGTACAGGTTGAGGATGGATTGTTTTTGTTACCTTTTAAAAGTCTGGGTAAAGTTGGGGTAAAACACTGAAGGTTTTTTAGATTATGGTCCAGTTAATTTAGTCCTTGTTCCAATAACTCACTGATTTACGTGACTCTCTTATAACAACTTTAGATAGAAGCAACTAGCTACATGTCTAAGTTTAATGAATTTGTATTAAATAATATTATTTTACTTACTGTAAATAAGTAGCTCAATTTATTAAATAAAAACTTGTACCATGAATTGATTTATTTATTAAAATACAGGGTTAGTTTGATGGGTTCTTGATTTTCTGTTTGTTTTGTAAATTAAACATTTAGCCCATATTTTGCTGCGGTAGAGAGGTGACAATTTGCTTGAAGTTTTAGTGGTTAATTAATAATTTCTTTTAAAGGAGATAGATTTGGATTAGTTAGTATTACTATTAGTGTAAAATTTAAGTGTAGTATTCTTCTAGTGTTTTGAGAAATAAGGATAAATTATGCCTCTTAAAAAAAACATTAAATAAATTTAAGAATCCATCGCTTGAGACAAGACAGGACTTAGGGAGTTGAGGATTTGTAAAGATCTCTTTTTTTATAAACTGTAGCAAATAGTAAGTAGTTGCAGTTGTGTAGTAGTAAAAGTGAGTACACAAGTAGTCATGTAGTAGTAAGTAGCAGAAGAGAGGAAGAAGGAAAGTAGTGAAGTAATCCCGTTGGTGTGGCACATGAGACTGGAAAGTCGACCACTTCCAGCATTGAACAATATCACTTCACAAGCATTGGAATTGGGAACGAACCGTACACTTTCCAGCGTTTGAGATTTTAAAATGGTAAAAAGTAGGATGGCTAATTGCTTTCAAAATGAGAAGTATTGCATATTTTGTTTTTGGAAAGTGTAAAATAGGTTTTGAAGGGATATAGTTGGATAAAAAGCAGAAAGGGATTTACGGTCCGGAATCCTTCCAGCTTGAGCTTAACTTTATGGAAAGACTTCCCCTTTTTACGTCACTTTTATCGATCTGAGACGGAATCAATAGTTTCTTCCTCTCGTATGTAAAGTGAATGTACTTGAGGGCTGACTTCACTTACTGAGGTTAACCTATCTTTACTGGAACTGGATGGATGGATGGATGTATGCAACACCTTACCTTACTCTGTTTTATTCTGTCACTTTATTGGGCTTCTAATAATTAAAGATATGGAATGCTACGTGAGTTAGTTTGCTAATTTAGCAAGTACATTTTGTAGGAGTATGTTTTGGTTTTGTGGGTAAAGTTCAGGAGTTATTGGAGTGTGGATTGGATAGAAATTATTTTCATGGAATGGTAATTTAATGGGTAATAGTTCACCGCATTGTAAGTAGTTTTGGTGGTGATAAGGAAGGACTAATTTGGGTTTTATTGCAAGGTTATAGGACTTGAAGTTTAATTAACTCTTGCTGGAGCTTATGCTATAGAAAATTGCCTTTTTTTATATGCGTTTTAAAAAGAGGTCAGGGATTACAACGCTGGGTTCTTGGTAAATGTAATGTAACTTGGAGAGAAACAATAATTCCTTACAAATACCTTTTTAAAAAAAAGGGATTATAAGAGATTTGAGTTAAACCAACTTTCAATGATGGAATTTCCAGAAGTTTTACACTTTTAATTGGAATGTTTTTAGGGCAGGGATAAGCAAATGTTATAGATAGAGCTCTTTTAATTCTGTTAAGTAGATTGATTGAACTAGATAGATGCCTGTCATATTGTGATAAAAATCTTCTAGCTAAACAGATTGAATGCCAAAAATTACAAGCATGCAAGGAATATTAGATTCGTAACTGCAGGCTCGTATTTTATGAGTTTCCGTACTAGTTTTTTTACGATGTGTTGCTGCAAAATGGGAAATAGACGCCTCATGCAAAAGAAACGGCAAGTAAAGCAGGCGTTCACATACTTTTAGCATTTAACAACTTTCTCCAAGATAAATCTCACCATCTTAGAGTAGTTGCCCTGTAGACTTGTTCGTTAAAACCTTGAGAACTGAATAGTAGCCCAAATTACAATTCAAACAGCTAAGGTAAAATACATAAAGGGTATGCGGTATTGTGGAGGACTCTCTGCCTCTGCATATATGTAAAAGAAAGTAGATTTAATATCCTTAACTAGGTAGTTATGCCATGTACACGCGTAAGAAGGCGTAAGAGTTGATAAATTATACATTAGAAACTTGGTAAAGTAGTACAGAAACTTTGGGTAGGAGAAAGGACTACCTGTGATTGGGTCTAGTTAGTATATCAAATACAACCGTTGCTTATGCTTACTTTCGCTAGTCAAAATTGAGCATTTAATTTCTGTTTGGAGGCATCGAGGCATGCAATCGTAGGCAGTATGGGCATTAGTTTGTGTCTAACAAGATTAAACTTATTTTATGATGGCCATAAATAAAACAAACTTATTACCTTAGCTTACAGGAAGCCTAGCCGAAACCCGACTACCATTAACTTCAGGTATTTGGACAGGTTGCAGGACTACTGACTGGCATTTTGATGGGTTGTTTTTGCCATACATTAGGATTTATGTGGTGAAACGGCTCTTATCTTGGTTTAATCGAAGATAAGATGGTCATAATGATAAGGTAGTTATACTGAAAGTTAGCAGTTTGATGCATATTAGTAGAAAGCTCTGTTGCGTGTTATGGAAATCAAAATCGACAAGCAGATAATGGTAAAAAAGTGACTTATAGTCCAAAAAGTAGAACTTAACTTGAAACGTTTAGATAGTGGTATTGAATTTTTAGCATAGTATTTCTAAAGAAAGATACCGATTTACTGCAACGCTACCTAACTAAATTTTTCCATTATTTAATATCTTCAAATTTAATATTACATTGTCGATATGCCATCCTGCAAATCATAGATATCATTTAATTTCTGTACCAACTGAACCTTTATAAAAAGTAAGAGATGAATAAGGGCCTTGTCATTATTAGCGTCTTATCGTTAGTATCCAGATAAGAAGGGAATGGAGTTTTATATTTTGTTTAGCATATCAGTTGTTAAGAAAGAAAGGTAGGGAAATGGGAGGAGAGGAGAGATAGAATATTTTAAAATATTTACAATAAAGTACACATCTATTTCACCCTTTGGTGACCAGGTGACCCTACTGCGTAAAAGTAAAAGAGTTTAGTGGTTAGTATAAGGCAAGGATGTTAAAGATAAAAGAAAGCTAAGTTACATGAATTCAAATAAAACCCAGAGACTACGTTTTTAGTCAAGTTAAGATGTTTAATAATTCTCAAACTACCATTGACCGTGTACAAGGCCATGGTACAAAATACCAGTACAAAAAAGTAGACACATACTTCAGGAGGTAAACTGTAAACTCATGTTACACCTTTAAACTAATTCATATAAGGTTGGCGTTGTTATCACATAAATATACAAACGGTGGTTGTAAATATTTCTTATTTTTGTCAGTTAAACTAGTCGGTGAATTGATCACAAATAAAACATTTTAATTTTCAGGGGAGCATTATCAGTAACAGCCCACCATTTAACTGTACGCTAATATCTTAAAATAATGCTCATTAATTATTAATTATTAATACTAAATGTGTCCATGAACAAAGGCTTTTCTAAGCTTAACGCATTCAAGGAACTGGTTTTTTAGAAATTGATTACAAAAACATTAATTAAAGGTTAACTTTTTACGAATTGCAATAAAACCTACTTTCTTGAACCACCGATTCCTCTTCCTGGTCGTGGGAGGAACGATGATTTTGATGGCTGATTATTTTCCTTTGAACTTCCATCCAATCTTCGTACTACTCCAGAAGCAGTTGCAGAAATTGATGTGTCCATCTGCACAAAATTTAAGAGATAAGTTTTGAAAAATGCCTAAATTCCCTACTTATTGCTACTGCTACTATAAAATGTGGAGAAGAATGAACAATTAACCTTTTGCAACTTAGTTGAACCCCAATCTCGAGCAGACATGGCAGCTGGTCGACTAGCTTTATTAAAGGACACATTTGTTTCTCCTTTGAAACTGAATTTTGGCGTAACTGGTGTAGGTTTTTTCAATTCATGGTTAGCTGGTGGAGTTGTAGGAGCCAACTTTCTCACAAGTTGTAGAGGACTTGCCGCTGAAGATTTCTGCAAAGCAAATAAAAACTGTACGATCCTCAACTTACAAAAGTCTAGTTCTTAGTTTTTAGCCAGAAAAATATATCTTAAAACAATTAGAACTTACCTTAGCTAGAGTTGTATTAGGATTAGGAGACTTTTGACCATATCCACTGGATCTAACGTTGTTGAAGCTATGTCTCTTTTTCGTCGGAGCATTCCCACCATTAGCTTGTACAGGATTGGGACTAGCCGATCGTTCAAACTTTCTTGTCACCGGAGCACTTGGACATCCTCTTAAAGTAGTATTGGCGACGGACATAGACACAGATAAACTTTCCTTTGTAGCTGGTAGTTGCACTGGTACATTCATACCGGATGGAAATGGCAGCGTAGCTTTCAGGGGAGCTGGGCGACCTCTTGTTTCTTGAGATTTTGGACCCCTTGGCTGTTGTATGGGTCTTGTTGGGAATTTAGACTTAGAATTCACGTTTATTCCTCCTGGAAGATAGTCTAGTTTCCTTACACCAAAAAGATCAGGCTGCTTTTCTGAACGAGTTGGGCTATTGGAAACTAGGGAACTTGTAGAGCTGAATGAAAGTCTTCCAATCCGAGCCATCATGTCGGATTCACTATCCCCAATTCCGGATTCATTTTCGAGGACAGAGACAACCACATTGAAGTCGGGGGGTACAGGTTTCTGGAATTTAGAGGATGACGATGCGCCCATCTTGAAGTCAGAGCTTGGAGTAAATCTTCTAGAGGAACTGGCTTGATCTTGAGTACTCGGAGTATTAAAATATGTGGCCGAGGACGGCTCTACCAAGGAAGGTCTGGATCTGGGTGATGTAAACACATTACGAGGTTTAAATACCGAACTGGGTGTTCTTGAAACGGGCGTTGTAAAGTTTGGAACAGCTACAGACATCATAGGGATTGGTTGGAAATAAGCATTTGAAGAGGTCAGAAGGTTAGAGACGGGGCTCAAGTTGAATGATACCGGACAAGAGGTGTCAGCTGGCGCAGAGCTCAATCTAGGTCGATTATAAAACGAAGTTACACTTTCTCGACGCTGTGTATCCGGTGCGGTAATTGCACGTTCGGCCGCCACCAGTTCCTTTATCTCTTTTGACATCGTTGAAGGGGATATTCCGCAAGGATTTGACACACCGTTGGATTCAAGCTCATCGAAAACTCCTTCCGTGTCCGATACCGAGAAGGTTGACAAGTTGGCTATGTCTAGGATACTGTCTGCAAAAGCATTAGAAGGAGCATAATTTACCACACTAAAGTTATTAAATAATCCCATGTATGAACTCACCAGAATCGGAAAAGCCACCGGGTGAGCCTTGAAATTTATACGGGGATTGGTTACAACGCGGAGGGGTCGACGCTGATTGAATCTGTGCAAGCTTGACGGCACTCAGTCCACCTGGTGCAGTTAGTTTATCTTTAGGAGGAGATTCAAAACCTAAAAGTTTCGAAATCAAGGGACATTCCTCCTCCTCTTGCTTATCCAATATTTGAATTACACCATCGGTCTTTCTAAGGGTGGTCGCTGCAGCGTCGTCAGCGTCGTCAGTACCAGAAATACATGACGGTATTGATTTCTTACTTCCTGAAGGATTAACTTCGGCCGTCGGTTTTGAAACATCTTTTGCACCGTATATCCCAAAAGTGTCGTCAAATTCACCGATTTGAAGTAATTGTTGGGGGAAGGGGACTTGAATTGCGTCAGTTAGGTCTATAAGTACGGCTGTGGGGCAGCGGGGAGAGTCCACTAGGGAAATTAGATCTCGTCCTTTAATAAATAAAAAATAGAAAGCAAATAAAATTATATCTCATGTCAGGTGAACAGTAATACTATTTATGAATGACCGGCCGATAAGCCCAGATATCTGGATAACTCCTATCTTATCTTTTTTAAGGAATTTGAAACCCTCAGGGTAAGCAAAAGCAAGCTTGGCAAAATGGTAAATGTAGGATCTTTTTTACAGTCTCTAAACTTGGGGAAAAGAAAGCCTCGTATTTAATTTGGCTATGGTAGTAGTAACAAGTTAACTGATCTGTGCGACCTGACCTGACACTTGACCTGACCTATGTGACCTGACCTGTGACCTGACCGGTGTGACCTGACCTGTATGCCTTTAAAGTTTGTTTAACTTTTTAACAACACAAAATCAGAAAAAAATCCATTAACTTTACCGGTTACACTGGATGGGAATTTTGACCCCATGCTTGAACTTTGACCTTAACTAAGCTGTATAGAGCAAGGATTCAATGTTTATTTCACATTTACGTCCAAATTTGGTAAAAACTCTTCAAAAACTGATTAATTTTAATTTTAAAAAACTGTGTTGTTGTTGTTGTTGAGGAAAGAATGCATGAAAAAGGTGTAACCGCCAGAGTTGTTTGTATTTCGGACAAAACAAAGTCCCTCAGGATATAACGGTCAAAACAACAGGGCAAGTGGAGAGACACCACACAACTTGTCCAGTTATTTATTACCCTATTTCCCGTTTTAATTACCCAGCTAATAATACCCCTCCCTCTCTTTCTTAATATTTCCCCCTACCTTTCCACGTATATTAATCCTGCTCTCTAAGGCTGTTTTATTCCCCTCTTTAAACTCTAAATAATTCCCCTCCTTTCCTCATCCCGTACATTTCCATGTTAAAAATAATAATTACTTTTCCTTAATAATTACACAAATTCCAAACTTGCCTATTAATTGACCGTATTTCCCGTTTTAATTACCCAGTTAATAGTACCCCCTCTTCTTTCTAAATAATTCCCCCTACCTTTCCATGTTAAAAATAATAATTACTTTTCCTACTCTCTCTATAGGCTGTTTTTCTCCCCCTTTAAACTCTAAATAATTCCCCTACTTTCCATTCATATTCCCCTATCGATCGCCTGTTCCTATTGTATCTCCATTTCCATATTCCATATTAAAAATCGTGCTTGCTATCTCGCTATTGATTAATGTTCCTTGATAATTGCCCAGGACGTACAGTACTGAAAACTGCAAGTACGGTACATGAGTATTGAATGAAATGAGTAGCATGGTTGGGTTGGGATTGACTAAAGATTGAAGAAATGACCCCGACCTTTGACCCTCTTTCTTTATTATTAGCATCGCTTCTTCTTTAATGGTTTGCAAATTGATAAGGAAGGATAATGTTACTGGAGAAGATACTTAAATAAAATATTGTAAAGATCAAGTCGTAATAAGATCAAGTCTTACGTAAGTCTGCACACTTGATACCAACAGTCATACAAATAAGCTCTTTCTCAGCTCTCATTCCTAGTAAAAATTTAATTAATATAATCACCAACTTCCTACAATTTCTTGAATATTTATTGCAAATTGTTTTTTATCTCAATTGTAGAAATCATGCTGATTCGATTTAATTTGGTAATATTTGCGATATTGCTTCTGGGAATATGCGGTGGAAATAGTTCTCCAGTTAGCGATGAAGATGAAGGGAATTATTGGACTCGAGCTCAACAAGAAATTGAGAATGGTCTTACAAAAGCAAGAACAAGTCTTCGGGATTTCTGGGGAAGGGTTCGAAACGGGGGTAAGGTCAAGGGTCAACCTTTGACCTCTGTGGAACCCTCCGTCACAGCTAGACACACCTCACTAGCAAGTGAGGATCCTCCTGCTATAGCTTATCGGTTTTTTGACGCTACCTCGGATGAGAACATGTAATTTTTATGACTTTTTATTGGAGAAATAAAAATCTTCAACAGATATTTACCTACAGCTTCAATGTTTTGAATGGTTTTAGCTTTAGCCCAACTGAGGAAGCTGAGCCTGACCTGGAAGACCGTTCAGTTTTTCAAGTTATTTCCGATTTTTTCGGATCATTGTTCACCGATGAGGATGAATGAGTTAAATACTTTCCAGTTTTGAATTAAAAAAATGACCTTACATATTTATAATTAAAATAAACTTGCATCTATTTAAAAAACCCAAAGTCAGCATAAAGCGTTTTATATTGATTACTCCTATTTGGCATAAGGTTTATCATTTATTTGCATGCAGACTGTTGTCGGAGGAAGATCCTACGATCATAAATTATTTTTTCAGGACATTTTTATGGCTGTTATGCATGGAAATAAATACTTTATTTGGATTAAAATTCACGGTAATGTTTTTAAATGGAAATGGCAACTTTGTGTAGGTTTTTAGTAATTTATTTTGTGTCTCCGAAAGACGTACAAACCAATACTATTTACTATTGATTTGGCTGAGCCTTTAATGTTTTATTCAGTGATTTTGCTGAAATTTTGATTCAATTGTTACCAGGTTTTAATTTCTGCTGTTCATTTAAACTGGTAAAATGCTTTATGTTTGCTAATTGACTTTGTTGCCTTTTAGTGAATTTAATAGTAGCACGGTTGACGATGCTACTAGCACCAAGCAGGCTGGCTAATGTGAATACGAATGTAGTAGCCGGAAACGTAGCCAGAACCGTCATGAAGGAGATACCAGTTGGTATTCCCTCCGACGCTTTCACCTTGCACTTTAAGTTGAAGGTTAAGCACACGAGCGTTGGGTACAGAGGTCACAACAGCGCTGGCAGAATTAGGCTGGGCTCTTACATTCAGGGTGTCTGCAGTCACTGTCCCCATACACACGGGTTTAGTATTACCGTTTAAATAGATGAATAGTTCCTCCCTGTCGACAAACATTTTTGAAACATTATGAACCTATTCTGCATGATAAAAGAGCTATATATGCCGCTTTACCATGGAAAAGGACCTGGGCATCCTTCTCGAGAAGGGGGAGACACCGAATAGTGTCCGGTTATTCCTCCACTTCCATCAGCGTAGACCGTTTTTATTCCAGGGTTCCGGGCGATAATGTTCTTGATTAGTTTGAAGGATGCATCGCGTTGGGCTGGTGTTATTAGGTCGGAGTTGTCCTAAAACATTTGTAGTTTTGGAATGGAAACTACTTTTCTGGGGAAAGTTGTCTGAAAGTTTATTCTTACCGTTTTAGGTTTAACATGCTCGATAGAAATTGTCACTTGGTTCGGACTTGGACTACTGGAAGACCACCCTTAAAAGAGTAAAAAATTAAAAAAATACTTAAGGAATTTAAGCTAAAGTTCGGATACCGTATATCCTCGAATAGCGTCCCGGTACAATAATCATTTTTTCAGTTTTAAGGGTATAATTTAACATTAAAAGGGGCTTATGGGGTTATTAATAGTAATTAAGGAGGGCTACTATTCGAAAGGGGACACGGGAGGACACTATTGGAGGATATGCGGTATATGCGGTAGGGTTTATAACTTCATACAAGGATCAGCTCCAGTCTCTACTCGACCATTTCCCCAAGCAGATTGGTTTTCTCGGACACACTGGACCACTTTCCCATCTTGACCGACGACGTAATCTAAATATTTTAGAGTATTTTTTTTAGAAATTATTAGACACTTTCAATGTAAAACTGTAAGTAAAAGAGATGTTGGTAAAGGTCTTACGTGTAGCTGCTTGGGAATCTGGGTTTTGAAACCAGCTTCCTATGATTGATAAACGGAGGAAAGATCGATTAAAAATGCATTAAAATATTGACAAAAAAAGTAGAAAGTTGTGGGATTTACCAATCGCTTCAGCGCTGCTTCCTCCCGCTGTACCGTGAATAATCAACCATTTTGGAGAATAGGTACTCCGGGATCCGAAATGGGGACTTGGCATCCAGATAGCTCCTGCCTCATCTTGACTGAAACAAATTCAAATATCTCTTAACCTGGATATTATTGTCTTTAAAATGGCCTTATCCTTTGAAAAAGTAGTATCTGCTAATCTTCTAGAGGCTTTAATAATACCTCAGAACATCCAAGACGCTCAAAGCAACCAGAAATAAACAAGCGAAGAGCTTCATTTTTGTAGGGAAAGCTATAAATGAACGTTTCAACTGAACTGTTGATGGATGGGAGGATCGGACCTCTATTTAAATACTTATGAGTAAATATATAAATAAAATGAAGTGTTTAAAAAAATTACTGATTGGACTGAAGCCTCTTTTGTAAGTAAAAATAACCCTAGGCTTGGAGTGGTCTCGTGTGGAAAAACTGTTATTTTTATCCATATAAACCTGATTTTGATACACAATTTAGGATTTTGTTTGTTTGATTTGGATATAACCTGGATTGGATATGAATGATTAATCAATTGATAAATTAATTGATTAAAGTTTAACTTATTTTGAATATGTTATCCATTCTCAGGTTAAATAACAAGGACGAATGACTTGAATAACTTGAATTACTCAGTCATCAACTTTATAAATGTAATTTAATAACTTTAAAGTATCTTGCTAACCTCATCGCTAAGCAAAATTCTGATAAGGCTCAATTGATGGGGATAGAGGTGTGTGGGATGATAAAATGCAACAGACAATAGTCGATAATTAAAGGAATAACTCAAGTATGTAGTACTTGAGGTAGTGATTTCCCCAGTAAAACTGTTTTTAACGGTATAAGTATTAAAAGTTTATATTGCGAAAAATCTCAAGGGAACTCAAAACGCTTTTGTTTACAGATTGGAGTGTATTTCCCTGTAACCGTATTATCTATCTTAGTCTTGTGTAGAAAGATAAAGTAACTGCGAAAGGATGTTATGTTTATTTGCATAAAGATAAGGGAATGATCATGTAGGCTGGCTTTTTTTGATTAACTGAGACACAAACTGCTTCAGACTGACTGAGCATTCTTCCGGAGTAAACCCTTTAAAGATGCAGTGTCCATCCTTATATCTATTAGCTTTAGGAGTCTTAGCGTTTGGAATTGTCCAAGGACAGGTTTCTGACGATGACTTCCTCGACGAAGTTCAAAGGGCCTCGTTCCTGTTCTTCTGGGAACAAACGGACCCTTCAACAGGTCAGGTGAAGGATAGAGCGCTAGCCTCTGGCGCTCTCGACCCAAGAGACATAGCATCAATCGCTGCAACTGGATTCGGACTTGGGGCGCTTGCGATCGCTCATCAGCGAGAATATATGAATCAGTCCGCGATCGAAGAGAGGGTTCTTACCACTTTGAAGTTTTTGAAGCATAATATGACAAACGAGCATGGGTTTTACTACCATTTTGTGAATATGACCACGGGGGAAAGGGTTTGGGAGTGTGAGCTGTCCTCCATAGATACTGCCTTTCTTATCGGAGGAGTTCTTACTGTTGGAGAGTATTTCAAAAGTAGTAATGAGGAAATCGCTAATATTTCCAGGTAAGGGTGCTACTACTTTTTTGGGCGTACATTTACGTACGTGTGCATTTTGAAGTTTCCAATCCCAATGAAGTTTCCAATCCCAATGAAAGTGGGACTATAGGGAGTTTTTATATATGCTTTACTTTTAATTAGCCCAAGTCATTGCATAAAGTCCTGCAAGAATTTAGTGGCGAGAGTTAGACCAGATAAAACGTCAAAAGATAATCTAAATTATGCATATAGTAAGCAAGATTATTAATTATAATTATCGAATTTTCGGTGGATGGGATGAAGAAGGAGGCAGTGATACTGACAAGCTAATCATGCTATGGTAGGCCCATTTAATTGTATGTCTATTGTGAACATATTAAATTGTAGAGAGTAAGTTAGAGAAAAATAACTACAAAGAAAATATAGGGACTTTCCATAAGTTATTTAACAGATTGGCACTTTTAAAGCGACTGTAATAAAGTTAATAACTGGATTTATAGAGAGCTTTACGAAGCAGTTGACTACGAATGGATGCTGAATGGAACAGAGTTCCTGAACATGGGCTGGAAGCCGGAAACGGGCTTTCTTTCTGATTCTTGGAATAGATATTGCGAATTGATGCTTTTAGTTATCCAAGCCATTGGCTCTCCAACACATCCCATTCCTATGGAATCCTGGAATGCTTTTTCAAGACCGAACTTCACCTACGGAGATCTCACCTATGTTCACTTCCCTGCCCCCTTGTTTGTTCACCAGTTCTCCCACAGTTTCATTGATTTCCGAGGTCTGAGGGATAACTTTACCTTGGACTATTTCCTCAACTCCGTCACTGCTACGAGGGCTACCAAGGCATTCTTTTTGGAAGAAATGAGTCTGAATTATTCAAGCTATTCGGAGAATTTCTGGGGACTTACGGGTAATTTTTATTTGAGGTTTGCTTACACAGATTTAGTCCATTTGGGGACTAACCAAATGGCCACATAGTGTCTGTCTGTTTCTACCCTCAGTTTATAATTTTATGAAGAAAAAAAAACGTGGAAAGCATTTTTATTAAAATCAAAAACTTCCAACATGAAATAACTTTTGCTTGCTGGTATATTTAAACACGACAGAATTATGCATACGAATTAAGAAGCAAAATGGTGTCTTTAATTCCTCATTGTAGAATTAAAGAAATGTAGGCTCTATGAAACGCTGTAAATGTATTTTTTACCAAACCCGCAGCGTCAGACACACCCTACGGATATGACGCTTGGGGAGGGCCACCCCTCATGGGTAAGATCGATGGTTCAATAGTTCCCTGTGCGGCTGGAGGTTCCATTCCCTTCCTACCCGAAGAAACTATCGGAGTACTTCGAAACCTTCGTTACAATCATACAGAGCAGGCTTGGAGGAAGTACAGTTTTGTTGATGCGTTTAATCCCCTGACAAAATGGACGAATCCGGATGTAATTGGGATTGATTTGGGTGTGACGCTGCTCATGGCAGAGAACTATAGGACGGAGTTTATTTGGAAGAATTTTATGCAGAATCCGCATATTAAAGATGCAATGAATAGGATTGGATTTAAACCTTATAACACGAATAGTTCAGCAGGATGGAAGTTAATGAGTGGAAAACTAACATTTTTTATCGTTGCTGTTTTTAATTGGTTGAATTACTATTAATTAGAATGGAGTAAAGGATGCTGAGCCATTAAAATACATAGTTTTAAAAGCATTTGGTAACAAATGGTAACTTTATTTCGTACACGTATTAAAATTAAGCCATAAATAAATTCAATTTAGAGGATTTCTTCATATTCTGGGAGTTGTGGAGGATTTTCGGGTTTAGAGTTTATTGGATCCTTTGGAAATGTCAAGTCGTCAGGTAGGTCTAGGTTGGGGTCCACCAAGTACCTTCTTTTTCTCTGGGCTTCTAGATCTACACCTTTAGGAACTGATTTGGGATGACGGGTGAATACACTTTTATAGGGTTTCCAGCATTCGGTGCAGAATATTTGGAAACTTAAATCGTAATCGGGGTTGGATTGTCTCCTAGGTTGGAATTGGAATATAAATTGTTAATTATGGCCGGAGACGAATTTTAAAAACATAATACATTTGGGACTTTGGTCCAATTTGTTTGAAGTTAGAATTGAAAGATTATTGTAAAGCTATTTGAAAAGTATAAAGCGTAAGTCTCAAAATGCCAAGATCCATTTTGAGAAACATCAGAATGTAGCCACTTTATTTTCCTTAAAATAATTAAAAATCCGGTCTTACTGAAGGAAAATGGAGTATTCTGTAGCGGACCAAATGGAAAATGTGGTCAGTAGGAGGACAAGAACATTAGCGACCAAAGGGTACCAAGCGACCTTTTCATAGTAGACGAATAAAGGCTTAGAGCATCCTGACTTGCGGGTGTTATTGTCTGTGGCATGATAAGGGCATCCTTGGGGATCTGTCTGTCACGGTCAATAAATCATTAATGTATTTATTTGTTACTAGATAAGTAATAGTAAAATAGGAACGCTTAAGCATTTGGGAAACGATGCTTGAAGAATAAAGTCAGAGTTGGAAGTGAGGTTCTGGTAATTAAGCGTGGGGAATTGGGGATTGTCATGTTTGGAAATGTTAATTTAAAAGCTTTTCCAACATGGTAGGGCCAATTTCCACAAGGCAGGGGATGATTTTAACAAGGACACATGTACGTAATCTAGGTATAGTAATCGCTATAAGTTACTCGCTTATTGGTGAAAAAACATGATAAAATTAGCCGTACTTGATTTTTGCTTTCGCAACAAGAGCTTGGAACCTGCTTATTGTCTGGTAAAAGGACCCCGGCAGCAACCCAGTTTGTCCATCCATGATTATCAACTCCGCAACACTTAAACTGAGGATTTAACGTTGCTTATAAGCGTACTGGTTTTGTCTATCATCGTGTTTGATAATTTTTAATAATTTCTTTTAAGAAATAATACATTGTTCTGAATATCATCCCAACGTTTAGTGTCTCGCTCCCTTCTAAAGTTATCTAAATGTTTTTGTTGCAAAACGTCTGTGGTTGAAAGGCTGCCCAAGAACGTTGTGAAGAATAGCAGGTAACTTAATGGGAGTAGCATGAGCCAAGGCTGGAGAATGTAGTACTGAAAAGGTGTTTTCGAAGAAAGTCAAAGAATTTAGCCGAATTAATACAAGCAATTACTTAGAAGGATGTATAACCATTCTAACTAATCTCTCCCTGCACTTGTAGGTAGAGAGCCCAAGCCCAATTGATGAGATTATTGGGTAAATCCAATTGACTGACAAGAACCAGAAATTAGAATATACTGGCAGAGTGGGATCCACGTCCATTCCAAAGAAGGGGCGTGGTCCATCAGTCTTAACGGCCATTCGTAGCCATACGACGAACATCGCGAAGCCTAGTAACTATTTTAGTAAGATGGCGTAGAACAAAACATTAGACAGATCAAAACATCAATGCATTTGATTAATTTTTGCAAAACTTACAAATAAAATGATAGCGTTTATCAATATGAAGCAACGGCACCCACTATCCGTGCATCCGTCATCATTAACATCACTAGTAGTGTTTTCTTTCACGTCCACGAATTTGGAGGGTGCCGTACTACTAGGTATGGATGCTGAAACGGTGGAAAATGACGTGGAAGTAGAGGATCTGCTGGAGCTTGTTGAAGAAGCTGATTGTGATGTTAGGTATGAACTTTTTGAGGTCTTGGCATTGGAACGAGAAGGTTCTGGTATCATACCATGCAGATTTGGACTTTTCAACGCTTCGTTTAAGCTGGCCATTCCTAAAGTCTTCTAGCTGTAATCTACAACTTTTTACAGAAAGGTGTTTCGAACTTTTGCAACGATGTTCATGAAATGACCTTTAGGTATTTGGAACAAGTTAGGTTTGTTTTATAAGGAAAGAAACCATAGAGTCAGTCCTAATTTGAATTTAGGTGAATGAAGAAAGGTAAAAGGATAGATTACTCGTGGGCGGGTGAGGAAAGTTTCCTGCAGAGTGGATAAGGCAGATTTTAACATTTACACATGAAATTGACATGCAGAGATGCTGATTGAGGTATGCGAATAGGCTAAAAATGCAATTTAGAAGTTTATTCAATAATTTGAGCATAGGAAACGGAGTCTGCCTTTAGAAAGGAAGTTGTATATTGATGAATTAAGAAAGATAAAATTACGCGAATAAATGAACAAACTAGTCTAAGAATAACGTGTGTTTTCCCAAGTACATTTCAATGATCACGGTCATACCAGATACCAGATACCAGAAGCTTTAATGGCGATACCTAAGTTTATTTGTAAATTAGGCTTGATACATGTCAGTTATTGTAAACGTGTTCAAAGTTAAATAATCCCCAGCTTTATTTTTAGAGTTTTTTTTTGTGTATTATTGTTCTGGAGAACCCCATCAACTGGATTTCATCACGGCTAACCTAAATCTAATATGTTTACAAACTGCAACTGACTGACTACGTCGAAGAAAAAAGATGTAAAATTCCAGTAAGATTCAGCATATCAAAGTATACTTTCCCCAATTAGAAACTTAAAACAACTACCATTCTGATGACAAAATAAGGATGCTCACATCAAATATAGATGAACAATAATTAGACTAATGGATGAATAATCACTGGACATTAAGTTTGGAGCGTATATAAAGAAAAGGAGAGCGTAAGATTTTATCATCAAGACAAGATTCTTATTTTTCTCAAATACCAAGTCTCCTGAACTAAAATCAACTTCGCCAACATGAAACTCGCAATCTTCCTCATGGTAAGCTGTAAAAACATTTCATTTTTCTATGAAATTAACGCTTAAACCTTAACCAACTTTTTACTTTTTGTATCGTCTAGTAATGAGATGTGAATTTTAGGGATTTTAGTACATATTATTATTTTAACCACAGCTCGTCGTCCTCGTCACAGTGGCTGTAGCAAGTCCGGAAGTCGAGGGGGACAAAGCAGAGACTAATCGAGAAGGACGCATTTTTATGGGTGTTGACGGTTTTGGAAACAGTATGTATTCTCCCTTCTATGCTGGGGCGTACGATTACGGGTTAGCCCTTAGAAGGAACCTCATAATTTGATTCATGAACTCTACTGAGATCACATAAATGCTGCATTGATGATTCGTAATCCTGTGTAGGTTTACAGGTTTTGAAATTCTGTATGAAATTACAAAAAATGAAATAAATCAGAGCAATTTAAAGTGGTTATTTTTATTGGTATAATATTATTCATTTTCAACGTGATTCTTCCTGTCATTTGCCATCTACATGCTTGAGGAATCCCATAAGAATGTACATTATGTTAAGACAGATTGTGTACTCAGTTAAATTGGGTTTAAATAGATGTGTATCTACTTTGGTTTAATTCAACTGTAATTGGTAAGATCAAGCTATAGTGTATTTCCGATTTTTATTCCTCATTGAATTATTCTCCAGATGCGTTTTTTTATTACGTTTAATTTATTTGCATGCTGGAATAGTGAAGAGATACCATGTTAAAGGTGGCATAAACTATTGCCGAGGGCGTTATCTGCAATATCAGGAACAAATATTTCATGCATGCAAAATAAGATTAGCGTAAAGTCGCGCAGTACAGCCGCGGCTAATCTAAGGAAAAAAGATGTTTTTCAAGCATGCGGCTTTACGTTCGAGGGCGGCTCTTCTATTTTTATATTTAGTCAATTTATTCGTCAAAGTTTTTACAGAATAATTTTTTAATCTCTCTCCCTCGACCGATTGGTCTCAACTTTCGCACTGCACCTAGTTGGCACAGTTGCCCTCTGTGTGCACAGATGTACAGCCGGATCGGATCGCCCGGGTAGTGGGGTAGGTTCTGAGATCTCGCGCGGACGGACGGACAGACAGACAGACGGACACGGCTATCCCGATAGCCCTAGAGTGGGCTAATAGTTAAATCTCATAAAATGTCAACTCTAGAAAACACCTTAGTATTAAAATAATTGCTGCATACGAAAGCATGCCAGTGGTATTTTTACTGTATCTTCTTGAATTTATTTTTATTCACCCATCACCCGTATCATTTTTTGACTTTCAATTTAAAGTCCAACTATCAATTCAACTACTAACTGTCCTACTAACTAGTAGCTGTCCTACTAACTTACCGTACTTAAATCATTTTGGCACAATCGATACTCATCCTTAATTAAATTTATTTGTTGATCCACAAGAAAATATCAAGTAAAAGAATCACTGAAACAGTAAATGTGAACACGCTTAGGGATGTTCGACTTCGACATGACATGTAAAAAAATTAATTAGAAAACAAGAATATACTAAGATGTCGATGGATGTTTTTCAGAAGAAAGGGTTATCAACAGAAAGTATATACGAAACATACAACATTAAATATTGTTATTGCACTGTAAATATTCATCAATAAATTAAAGAAACCAGCCCGTAGAATCGGTTTTCGTGGATGGATCCGAAGTTTTTCTCGCAATACAAAGTCAACAGTAATGTGACTCTTTACAACACGCAAACAAATTCTGGTCTAAATTAAACTTAGCTTGCGGTTTGTCGGGTTAAAATACTTAATAAGACTAAAATACAGACACTCTCAGCCATAACTTTAATGTAGATAGTTGTACAACTTACTTGAGGAGGAATTTTTGAATTCTTAAAATGCTTTTTAACCCAGATATCGAAATAAGCAACCAGAAGCCTCGATTCTGAATTGTAGACACTCATCTTTGATTTTATTTGTCTTTTATATCATTTTTTTACGTACTGCATTCTTCGAACTTTTAAAAATGTAACATCATAACCAAAAACTTTTGCTGGCATGACAGGACACACTAAGAAAAGATGTCTGTATTCCACCATTCTTTTACTGACAATTTTGAAGACAACTGACAATGTCCTGGCCTCGTATCCCAACTGGATGGTAAGTTCCACGGACACAACCAAAGGAATTTCCAATCTAAACGAATACGTTGACCTCTTTTCTGACTGCCTTATCCACATTATAAATTACTCGGGAGGGGACTTCTACCCATTGACAAGCCCTGTA
>JAQFZX010001791.1:0-25232 GCA_034682405.1 Hydroisotoma schaefferi | reverse complement strand
CCATTGCCCGATGCTTTCAGAGCGTATATGAATGTGCGCTTTACTGGCCGTTTACTGTTTCAAATTCTATCTGGGTTACCAATAGTCAGTCAGCTTGCAACTCTTGTTTAGAACAACCTCGTAGTCTTCGTAATAATAATGCATGTTTACAAAGCTACAGTCTCATTTTACCATTTGAATTGGATTGAATGGAAAAAAGAAGTAGTTGTAATGATTGAATTGAACTCTATACAGTACATCATCAATAGGGAGAGCCCCCTGCTATTGAATTTAAGTTTGGTTATTCGTGGAGGTAGTTAAGGAGCATTATTATTAGCTATTCTTCTTCTTATATTTCGAATTCAAGGTATGTGCAGCTGCAGCAGGTAGTAAGGGAGGTACAGAGGTGGATAAACTTGGGTTGAAGTTAGCAAAAAAAGGTGTGGAAATATAAATGGACAACAAGGGTCCTCCACTTTGATTCTCAAGGATCTTTCAAGATCTGAAGACAGATTATCCATGAAAGTTCTGATATCTTTGCTTTGCTTGCTCTTTGCTATCCTTCTTTCTAGCAAACTTACCGACCGAATTGACCATAAGATTTATCTTGGCATTTGGCTAACCCAACAACTAACCAAAATCAACCATTTCAATTCGTGAGATAAACAATCATTCTGTAGTTTTGTTGGTTCATTTTAAGCCAGTAAATCACCCTAGATTTGTCCTGGATCACGTTCGATCCCTTTTCCTAAAAGTTATTCTATCGGACATAAATGTGCCCACTTTGGTTCAATAACAACAAATAAATTTTACTTGATCGCACAAGGAGACGCTTCTAGATCATGTTAACCAAACGCTGTAAGTGAAACTGACCATGATAACTAACAATTTATAAATGGCAGGGTTCAGAGGCTTCCGTTTCTACATTAAAGATTTTGTCTGGAACATCTACAAGCTCTTACATACTTAACCTTGTGTTCTGACCTTATATGATTCTTATAACACCTAGAGAAATTGGTTTTGCGGAATCGCATAAAACCATCGAACTCAAATAGGAAAGATATTAAAATCTATCCTTTCTTCTTAATACCTTTTATTAAGTTTATCTGCTAAGATCAGAAGGTGACGGGAGGTTTAATTGAATAATTTGCCGAAGTTTACAACTGTACATCCTTTTAAAAGTGTAATTGGAAATTCCTTCATCGTTAAATTGCTTTGCGCCTTTGCTTTCCACGAAGTAAAAACGGTTTGAGTTGCTCTTGTTTTGTTGTACATGATCTTCCAGGAGGGAGTTACCTCCAGGAAGCTAGCTTAGCAGGAGTGGTGGAATCTTAATCCCGAAAATCCTGCTTTCGAAGGTTTTCCGTTGCTTTGATTTTTTTACAGAAAATCCTAGGGATTTACAGTGTTTAGTTGGTTTGCAAGAATTTTTCTGAATAAGAATAACAAAAGCTTATCGTTTACTTACACTATTACAAGCAAGTAACCAATGGAATGGCAACACCTCACAAGCTATGTTACATACTACGGTTTAGTAAACTACCGGCGTTTTTACTAAACTGCTTAAGCTGATGAGGAAAAATGATGATGGATGTATTTCAGAGGTTGTTTTTCAAACCCAAAGTAGGATCTATTATAACACTCAATGCTCCTGTAATTGTTCTGATTATCGCTCAATAGTCCCTTTGTAAATATAATCGTCAAAGAACAACTTGTTTGTTAAGTGTTTCTCCTGTTTCCCAACAAAAGATCCGTTTCACCTCACCTTCAAGGCAGGAAGCAAGGTTTCCCCGTATGGATCATTATCAATGAGACAGCTAGAAAGGGAACACACCCTTACACTTAAACTTATCTGCTACAAAGAAGATACATTTACCTCCGAACCGTTCTAGAGTCTCTCTTTGTATAATTATTAAACTAACTAATGAAATTACCGAAATAATATTATGTTTATGTGAGACATGCGACGGTTTATCGAATTTCAGGTAAAACTGCTAGAAAGGCATTAATGTAATTTGTAGTTTCACTCAGGAAATTGAGATTTTGGTAAGTTAATACAAAACAATAATATTTCCTTTTCCCAATTGAATGCTTCCCAATCATATTCAGGTTACTCAATTAATCCAATATTTGAATGAGTCAAGCAATTTCATTGCATCAAATGTTATGTTTAACTTTCCGTCTCATCAAAGTACATGTTTTGATGTACGTACATTATGCTCCCCTTCAATCAGATCAAAGTGCAGTAATTAATATCCTTTAGGTAGTTCCAACTGCTTTACCTCAGACCGCATATCAATAGCAAACCACTCCCTCCAGCAAAGCAAAGAACGTACCCAATTACATTGAAGATCCGGGTATTAATTTACAAGGGCAAGTCTTAATTCAAAACTGCAATACATAGTAAGCAAAGAAACTTAACCCTTACTTGTCTAAAACATTGCAGAGAGCACGATGAGGATTCATGACTAGCTACAAAAACTACATTATATCTGCTTGATTTTAACCATCTTTACTTATCATTCACTGCAAATTACATTACAAAGTAGCAACCAAGTAAAAAGCATCTTATGAGCCAGCAGTAAAACATCAACAACAAACAACCCAGGTGTTTTAATTCAAAAAGTAATCTCTTGGAAAAATATGCATAAGCATTGCATATCGTTCTTCTCCCTTCCAACCTGTTGTTCTGTTCTTGCAAACCACTTGTTTCATACAAAAATAAAATACCTATCGAGCCATTCCATACTAATATCTGCTTCGAGAGCTAGATGCTGTAAAACTTTTAAAGATCGCCAAAAAGAGCTCTGCCAAGTAGTTTCATATTTCTTGAGTGCTTCTTTGGAAAATCGCCAATTTTATGGGTTCATGTTCTTACTCTTTACTACTAGCCATTTCGCAGGAGCAAGTTTGAGAGACGTATATGTTGGATTATCTATTTATTTAAAAACCTTATGAAGCCAGTTTACCAACAAGTCGTAGTAACCCTGATAGTAAGTTGTAGTAGAAGTAAACAAGTTATAATACGCTTATAGCTCTTCATTTATGCGTATATGCACAGGTAAGTAGGAAAGGAACAGGTAAGTTGAATCGTGAATCGTGACAACAATGCAAGGTCGTGAGTTGACCCGTCCATCGAAGAATCGATAGTGCAGGTGCATAGACGACACTCCGGCGCCGAGAGGAATGCCTTCTCAGACGTGGAAAGAATCATAATCACTGCCCATCTATGAAGATACTGCCTAAAAGTCGTAATATGTATGACGCTGATACATAAAACCTAAGACACAGGGATTATTTATACAACAGTCCATAATAACCAACCCTTTCTACCTGTGTTCCTTACCTTACCTCTGCTGGTTGAGTAAATATGAAAACAGGGCATGTATGTTGAATTCTTAATCCTATTGTTGTATCTAAATCGAGGATAGTAAAAATTCTTAAAAGGGTTTAATCTAAATCTTGTACATGCTTTCATTGTTTCCTATTATCCCTCATATGGGTCTGTTAGAACAATGTGGCGTACTGCTGTCTGTAATAAAGGTGAATACACTGATAATGTTGTACAGAGTATGACTGATTCAGTAAACGTTTATTTTATATGCCGGATAGTTATAACTGAATCGTAACTTCTTTGGAGTAGGATTTTTTATCAACTCCCGAGAAGAATGAACTGAATAACTTAATTATTATATTTTATTGTTTTGAGCCCTGGAAGCGTTATTTTTCATTCGAGAGTTGGAAGGTGAATAATAACGGTAGCGAAAGAAGGAAGCTAGTTGATTGACAGTGCGGTGGGATGCAGTGCAGTGGTACATTTTGAGCATATACTAACAAAGTATTCTATGCTCGGGACGATGCTTTTCCATGAATTTTAAAGCCTGGATTAGGAAAAATAAGGCTGCTTTAATGGAATTCTAAGATTCTGTAGTATTTTTGACAAAAATTGTATTCTGAATTTATACATTTTGCTGTTTACGAAGTATCTAGATTGGGATTGGGATACTCAATAAATTAATCGTCATTTTTCGGTAAAAACTACTCTGTTTCAAGAGAACGACGAACATCCATTTAGAATAATTATAAAGGGTACATATCTATTTAGAGGACTCATCCATGTCCATGGCCGTGCATGCGATGTTTCAGTAAAGGCTCTAATACTAGCTACTAAATATTGACACATCCTTAGTCTAGTTATGATTTCTTTTGGTTAGAGTATCAGATTAACCATCGGATATTGAAATTACCCATAAATTAGATTAGTAGCTCAGTGTAGTGCATGACTGGAAGTAATCTAAGAGAAGAAGCCTAAAAATGCCTAGTCTTACAAAACACTAAGAACCAAACGTGATGAGAAGGATTAGAGGTGAATTTAAGTGTAAAATTAAACGTCTTCTGAAAGGAAAGACATCGAATGGATGAAAGCAAAGACAAGCGGAGAAGGTTGGATTGGATTCGATTGACTCTTATCCCTTATCCATTTTTAGCTTTACCTATCCTCTTCCAAGACTAATATTATCATCTCGCATGCACAGATTTTTTGGAGCTTAATTTAATGTTACATTATGCACGCAATCATATTGAATGTTTTGAAACAGGTGTCCAGTCCATGTTCAGTCACTACAGATAGAGATTACCAAAGGAAAAGGGGTTACGCCTCCCAGTCTGCTCAATTCTGTCGCTCGCTCGCTTGACTCTTGAGAAATTATGGTTAGGTTTAGGTTACGAAAGTTGATTTCGAATTGGTCATGGTCTATGCAGGGATAAATACCTAATGTGTCCCTTTATTCATGGATTATTTACTCTATTAGAGACCTAACCGTAGAAAGAGAGAGAGATGGGAATGGGACACTTAAGTGCTCAACTTGCATACAAAATCTTGAGCATTTACATCACGAGATCTTAGTCATTTGTGTCGGACTTGTTGCAAGTTCCTTGTAGAAGGCACAAAAAAAATTAGACTATAATGGTGAATGAGTTAACATTGCTTTGAATCAGGGGTACGCAGTACACGCTACGTGTCCTTTTCCTTAGAATGGAATTTGATAGGAAAAAATCCTTTGAACCCAGACCCAAATGAAGATTTCCTTTTTCATAAAATCGTGACTAAGCAGGTCACAGTTTGTATATTAACGGCAACATTATCATCATGAAAGAAAGCTATGCGTAAAGTCACAGTCATCCTTAATCAGTGTTGGTATATATAGAAAAATTAAATATAAAATAAACTTTTAAATCGGGCTTGGCTCGGACAGAATAAATGATCAACTTAGGCACGGCCGTGTTCTGACATATCTCAGGTGAAATGAAACCACGACGGCTGTGGTTCCTCAAATTTGTCATGGTTGAACTAATTTGAAATTCAGTCCTGATATGATGGGATGCATACCCACTAACTAAAGAGATAATTAAAGTTACCGTACACGAATATAGGAAGTTTACCACATATCATATGATTAATCATTAGGAAATAGGAATCAGTTGATCAGTAGACAGCATATACACTTCAAAAAAACGTGCATCTTATGTTATAGCTCAATTTATGAGTAAAACGTCTACAAAGAATTCAGTTAGCCAACTTTCCGTACTTGTTGTGAAAACAAATCTCAGAGAACAATCCAAGGTTAGCAATATATAATAGCAACTTTTCACACTTTGATGTTGGAATTTAAAAAATCTTAGGCCTAGCGAGTAGTATTTTAAAGGGCTAAAACTTCAATTCCGCTAAAAGAAGCGTGACAAACGAATTTTCTTGGTAAGAACTTGCGATTTAATCTATCCAGTACGATTTCATGACGCCCTTTAGTTTTCTTGATCCTCAATCTCACTGCAAAACTATTTCTTTAGCTTTTGGATAAAAACTAGAAACGTGATGAATAACCACTGAAGAGATATGAATCGTAGATGAAAATTTTACTAAATCTCCGCCAGGCATGCAGCTGCAGATAAAAAGCCGCAAGAACACATTCCGATGATCCGAACAGAAAATCAAATGAGTCGATAATGACCAACTGCGTACTCTCCAGCGTTTTTTATAATAATTTTTTCACGATTTACAACTATCATCATCTTGATTTTTGGACGAAACTTTCATAAAATAACCATTCAATCACATTCCTTTACCTCTTTGGTCAGCTTCTCTGCTACAGATTAGCCTCTGGACATTCACGACGGAGAGGGAGTGATTAGTTTTGTTGGACAGACAGCGAGCGAGAAATGCAGACATATATCATATTACAAAAAATCAGTTTTTCAGTAGATTGTGGTCGAATTCTAGCCAAGTCTTAAAGTTTTTCAAGCAAGTTTTAAAAACTTAGTTACACTTTAGTTTTCATATGAAGGTAAACTGCATAACAATCGATAATTTAAAAGAATTCTAGAATCATGTTTGCCAGGTTTGCCATATCAGACAACTAGTTATTTGGTCTTAGATTAAATCTGTATTTTAAGAGAAGGAGTGAATTCAAAAAGGATTTTAAAAACCTAAGCAGCACACGCAGAACAAGATACTCTCTACACGCTTGTGAATAAGTATGTACAAATGTATGCTGTGCATATTTGATGTTAGTTTACATAAATATCATAATTGTTACAGCATTTTGCACACTTAAGCTTCGAGCGAAATTGAGCTCTAAAAGTAAGATATTTCACGAATCATGCATAAAAGTAAGCTAAACATGCATCTAAAAACACGCATTGCACAAGATAGCTGCAGCAATTTTTTAATAACTTTGTAAAAATAAATAGATTTAAAGAGCCAAAGGATTGCACAAGCAAAAGGTTGGTTTGGTCAACTTTAACCAAAAGAAAGTCAGACTGGCGCCGATGAGAAGCTCCTTGATTAATTTGCTTTGTTGCCTTGCAAGGACGTTAAAGTAAAAATTATTTATCAGAATATGCCGTATTTGATGTTGTACGTTATGTTGGAATCTACATAAAATTATTACTGCCGAGGAGGAGGGTAGGTACCTAGGTACAATAAAAATCCTCTTTAAGCACAAGATGAACAAGATAATAACTGATAGGAACAGGTTTTTTGCTCATTCTTACTACACAAAAGTAGAACTAGCAGTATTGTTTTATTGAATCAAATGTGACTGGAAGGCAGAGCTGATGAGATCCTTAAATCTTATGTTTACTTGTTTTGATTTTATTATGCTAATTAGTTTAATTGGAGACAATACTTTATTGTATTTTCAGATTTGGGAATTAGGAAAAATTCTAAATAATTCTTAGACTATCATACACATATTAACTCCATTCGTGCTTTTACCTCGGGCATAACTGATCATTATGATGGAGCATGATTTTAAGGAATTAAATTTAAAACCGCAACAGTTCAATCAAACCTTAAGCTATAAATGATACTACTAAGTTGAACAATACACTTGTTGAAAGTAGCATGCCATTAGAAACGCACTTAGCTTTGTTAAGAAAATCAAAGAACCAGACATGCTGCACAGGGTTAACTGCCAACACAAAATAGAATTTATGTTTAAGCATTATTATTATTGTGTTTTTGTCATGTCACCTAAAATGGCAAGGCAAGCAGGATTTTTTTAATGGCTATGACAATTCTCACATGAGGTCTACAACACATATAATGCGATTATCACAAAAGTAAATAACGTAAGGTTTACGCATTTCCTTACGCCAACACGATAAAACAACTTTATGGTGGAAATCACCGTCAACTGAAAGAGTTTTTCGATCAAATTACGTTGCAGTAATGCAGTCTTAACAATTCACCATGTGTGAACTCTACTTTGGTTGTAATGAGATGGAATTATTTAATAGTACAATTAGAAGCTTTAGTCATTCCAGACGAGACATTAAAATATGCAAAGAACGTAGTTAAATTAGTAATCAATGCAGATTGTGCTGTCTGGTTCTGAGGATTTTTTTATGGTTATGGCTAAAAATGTTCTCCAAGTTTGGAAGTATTCTTTTTCAAAGATATAAAAATGTCGTCAGAGTGTTTTACCCTTACTCTCTTCTACGTCTGCCTGCAATGAATTTACCAAGTTATATTTTGGTTTACATGCAAGATAGACAGCTATTGATTAATTTAAGAGGTTTAGTTTAAGAGGTTCGCCATAAAATTTTAAACAAATGACCGAGTGACAAGACATATATTACGCATTACAGATTAGGCATTTGAGCCTTGATCGTAAGTTTACCTTTGGCTAGAACTTTATACCCCACTATTTCATTATAATTCTATATCTATTAATGAATTTAATCTCTGTATCTATTGATGATCAGCTTACCCAAATAAAGCTAGCATTCCATGTATAGACATATCAAATAATTTAAGATTTACTATTGTATCCTTATCTGCTGAAAATGAGTTTCTGGAGTCCTGATTTGATACCCTCGAGGAAGACTGTAGGTTCTCAAAGTTTACCATATATATGTCATAATATCAAGGAAGATGATAAAATTGACCCTGTAGCATTCCAAGATTTGAATTTTTGATATCCCCTGTGAAATTATTGCTACACGATTTAATCTCTCAAAGAAAGTAACGATCAATGCTTCTATCTTCTTCTTAGTTTAAGCTTTCTATACTTAAGTAAAGATAAATGGCTAGGGATTGCCTTCACCAGAGACTACATTATGAGTCTTATATATGTCAAAAAGTCAGCAGTAGACACATGTGGTCATGCCAAATTATCATAATGAAGATGATGATGATGGAAGATGATTGGATTAGGTGTATTGGTGGAGATTTGAGAGTAAAAAAAAGTTTGATGCAGGTGCAAGCACAGATTGTCCCGTCCGTCTTGAGATTGAGAAACTTCCTAATGGGATGGGAAGGCGTCTTTATGTTTTTAAGTCTATAAAGTCAGATGCAATGCAGCAAAGCACCTCAGCTCACCTGCAATCAGAGTCAGGCAGAAAGAATCCTACTCCTTGATTCAACGCTCTTTGGTCAAACTCCATTTACCTTTTGTGATATCAAATCTCAATTCAGATTTAAACTTCTTCTTTGTATTCATTTCCTAATCTATGCTGCAGCATCAACTCAACTGGTGACTGACACAAAATCAGGCAGTCAAGTACAAGTTAGATTATTGGCAATGATGAATTGCACAGCTGCAATATCCTCTACCACAAAAGGAATTTGGGGTTTAAAATTTGAATTGAATTGACTTTTTGCAGTTCTTTAACTTAAGAAGGAATAGCTTATCTTACTAAATCAATGAAAAAATCTTAAAGAGAGCCGACCATCTTAAGGTTGAAGTAATCAGGGTGAGATTGCGATTACTTTGTGGCAATTTAATGGGAATTTCGGTAGTGGTAAAACACCTCTTTGGAAGCTTTTTCAGAATATCTAGAAGAGAAAGGATACCAAAACTTTGATATAGAATGGTTGAAAAACTAAAACTACCTATACTTAAAAAATATCTAACCAGCAACTCGCCTACATCTTTTGAAAACCAAAAAGGCCGAGAAGCTGAAATTGACATTCATGCATGTTTCCTTTTTAGACAATTTTCTATGAATTTTAAATTTATCCATCCTGAGCCTGTGTGCATGGGTGGTAGAATTTTAGACGTCTTAATTTTCATAATTAATGGCGAAATGTTTTCCATAAAGCTAGTTCCGGCTTGCAGATTATATTAAATAAACTCACAATATATGCATGTGCAAACCTTTTAAAGCATTGCAAGTTCAAGCACTGAACTGGACTCTCATGAATATGCAGATTTTGTCTGGTATTATCTGCTTGTATTTCCATACGGCTTATCATAAATTGAACCAAACCCTTTCTCCTGTCCCGTCTCTTCTAGTCCTCAAAGTTCTAAAGGGTCATTCATCCATATTCTTGTGGTCCGAAGTTGGGGTTTAGTAACAATAAATAAAATTACTCGAGAAAGTACACTGTAACTTTAGCCAATACCTCTTAAAAGATAAAAATAAATTAAACTAAGGTAAACTATAAGCATTAAATTAAAATCTGAATGCTCAATAGGGATTTTCTCCAATAAAATTGATTCCAGAAGTCAAGGAATAGTTGCTAAATATATAAATAATAATAAAAAATAATAATAATCATCCTAAGTAAAATGGGTTTCCGGATTTCTAAAAGTAATTGAAAGCAATTTATTCAAACAATGCCAAGCTCACATAAAATCCCAAATGCTGAGTTTATCTCAGTCGTAAATTGAGTTGCTATTTTTCTTCCATAAAAATCTGTAAGCTCCTTCAGCAAATTTACGATTGTACAAGTTCACTTGCATCATTCAATCTCCAAACCATGCACTGTTACCATACACTAATTTAAATCACGACGGGACAGGAGGCCGACGAGACGGGATTACCAGCCAGGGAGTAACCGGATCTGTGAAAATGTAACGAACCAAGTTAACCCACCAATATTTCTTGTAGTACTCTGTGTTATATCAGTCTCACAACGCTTTTTATAACACATTTCTGTATAAGCACACACACACAGCAATAGTTTGCCGTCACCTTACAAAAATTTGACACTATGGATGCGGAGCTGTAGTAAGTAAAGCATAAAGTAATGTAAAGAAGGTAGGCATAATAATTTGCCTTTTCTTTGAAGATTGTTGTGGTCCCCGAGGCAATCCAGGTGTGCAAGAGACTACAAGACGCCGTTTCCTTACGAGAAAAAGTCATTTCTTCAATATCTTCTATCATGGCATGGCTATATCGTATGGATGTCGAGGAATGACCTATTCACTCTGCCATCCTTGCTTATCGTCCGTACACATTTCCACTTGTCACTTAAGACATCTCTAATACTAATACCATTATAACATGCACAAACAGTTTATCTCTTAAAAATACTAGTTATATTATTAAAAACAGTAACATAATTACTCCTTGGACTTTTGCGTAGTAGTGCAAAGATTCCTTGGTACATTGTATAAGTTAACTAACCCTTTTTACGTTGGATCTTCAAAGTGTATACGAAAACGAATTTTTATTACTATACAGCTTGCTATTCGATTTGATTACCTTGGCTTTTACCTTGCCTTTTAAGGAGCTGTGCTGTGATTTTTTTCATCACAGACCAACCTCTCGTTGTTGTCTGTAGATGCTGTTATTTTATGAGAATTGCTGTTGCCGTTGCTGACTGGTAGTAAAAGGAACGTAAGAGTTCAGGAACTCATATTGACTCGACGAATGTTGATATTGCAAATCATCTGCAGGTGTGCGAGAGAGATTACCTTTTGCTAATACTTTATGACGCCTTCTTCTTACCTGGCCTGGCTCCTCTTTACAGCTCTATCAACTTCAATAATATCTTCCTAATTGGACATTGTCAATTTTGCAGCAGCAATTTCACCAGCCAAAATTACCTGTATTTAGCCACATCCAACTAAACTAAAACTTTTAAAAATAATTCTATATTCTGGCTGGTAGCATGCTTGACAGTGTGACAGATCATTTCGTCCATTCATAATATGTCTCTCACTTTATATTTGCTCTTCGTCCTTTTAAAGGAAACAAGTGCAGAGATTTGCAGATGGGTTTTAAATACATTTTTTCGTCTACCCGTGAAACTATTGAATAGACAGGCCAGGTATTGTAAAAGTTTAACGAGACGCAGGATAAGTTAATGCCCACGAGATATGAGAGATACATAAATGATTCTTTACCAGACGAACAGAGATTGATTTTAGTAAGAAAAGAATAATTTTATTGGAAATCCACATGTGTGCCCTCAAGGCTGTGATTGAAGTGCAGAGCTGAAGCTGACTTTTACTCAAAGAATTATATTATAATATTATAATCCATCCGTATTAAATAGATTAAGAAGATCTTCAGGGGTAGGTTGAGTGTATTAGGTAGAGATTAGGCGAAAGATGCAGGTGTGCATTATTATATTATTACTACTTCTGATAGATCTTAGCAAAGTAAAGCTCTCGTTGGGCTGGTTAAATGTTGAATCAGTTAAAAAGTTGAATGTGTTGAGAAGAAAAAGTCAAGATTCTACTCGTCATTCTTATTATTTTCCTTGTGGCTTTGCAGGTGGTTGGGCTTTGGCTTGGCTTGACTTCTTTTTCTTCTTGGTAGTATTATTATTATTTTGTACAAAGTTGGTAGTATTACTCTGACTCAATACTTGTTATAAGCATGCTCTCCCACATTTACTTTAAATAGTCAAAATGCATCTGATCTTGTCGAATGCCGACTGGCCTACCAAGTGGTGGAGATCTGAAGAGTTTGATTGCTCAGCTCAGGTGAGGGAAGAAGAGGCGATCAATTTATCACAAAAGGGAGTAGAGCACATGTACGTCTTTTATTATTGGGTAAATTAGTTCCCTGTTAGAAGAGCGTTATAATCATAAGCTTTGATCTTTAAGCTGGCTAAGCTAAAAGACGTTGTACACTTTGTTTAGTTTTCTCAATGGTCTATATTTAACCACTGCTTTTATAGCATCTTTTCAGGCTTTCTCTCGCTTTCTGACTGCAGGTTTTTGTTAATTTAGTTTAAGACTGTGTGGTATCTTTAAGGAAAGTTGAGGTAAAAAATAAGCTGCACAGCTGCGTCCCCATGTTTCAGGTGGATTGATTGGGAAGGATTGGAAAAGGTGGATTTATTAGGAGTTGGATATTGAAAGTAGAGTAGAGAGAAAGGTTGGAGAGATAGTTGAAATGGGTTGAAGTGGCTAAGTTGAGTTTCTAAGTAGTGGGAACCGAGGTTGTAGAGCTTTTAGGGTTGTAGGGAAACGGTGCAAATTAAGTCTGTATTTCCAGAAGTCGTATGAATTGATTTTACAAATTGAGCTGAGCATGAAGAGAAATTAATTGCAGTAATTTTAATATTTGTACCCTCTCATTTGCTGGAAGGTATCAATTATTTATAGAAATGGGCAATTGGCGTGGTTTTCTCAACATCCCCATATATATTTTAATCTAATTATTAGTAGAACATATCTTCATTAGTTAGCCGTACATAAACAGCTTACAACTTTTAGAAGTAAAAGGCCAGAATAGACAAGCAACTTGCCATCCTAAGAAATGAAATTCGATCATGCATGCATTGCTTCCTGAAAACGCCTTAAACACAGAACCGAAGAAACAATACATGAAAGAAACTAAAGAAATCTAAAAATAATAAAAGTCTAATGGTTCATAGTTAAATAGCACATGAAAGTGGTAGTAATAAGTAGGGTTAATCCACTTCCCTTCACGTGTAGTTGGCGACAGCTCATAGAATGTTAATTGATTCCAAATTGTCTAGTCGACACTTGATAATCACCAAATGGCATAGAGCACTCTGCTAAAAGCTGCAGAGCAGAGTCACATTTATTGGCATATCCTTAAACGGTCACACATGAAACTGCATACACCATAAAGATGTTGCCTGTACTGGTGAACACTCAGTATAAAGATTAAGGATGATTATTTAACCAGAGAAGCAATCCATTGAAGAAACGGACGGAAGTGATCATTTCTGTCGGTTTGGGAAGAAAGTTCATTAGTTCCAGCAATAATACGCGGATGAGCTAAGTACCCACCCAATATCCAACAACCAATGCTTACAATTGTTGTAGTATGTTTTAGTGTTTATGTATCCTTACTAGAGAAGCGTCGGCAAGTCAGAATACATATTATATCGCAACAAGTATTGGGTAGTTAGTTACATATTGAAGCAAGTAGTTTAAAAGGAGCTGAGATTAAATGAGTCGGAAACACATCTGTAACACTTGTGTGTTCTTGTTGCTAAAAAGCATCTGTTTACCTACATGAAGTCAGTGTGGAGGAACTGCACTGCCTACACATAACCTGAGACATGATGACCAGACTATGACGATGATTGTGCAATGATTTCCTTTTTAACCAGAAAATAAAAATGTTTGTGAGGGCTGCAATGCCCTTTAGAGTGCAAGAGGGTCGGTCATTATATTAATGGAGAGAGAGGAAGAAGAAGATGAGATGACTGTGGGACTGAAAGTAAAGTAAAGTGTCGTCGATTGGACGATTTGTGCCTTGTCAACATTGGTTCTTATCACTTGGTCTTGTCCTCGGTTAAAATCTTTTTAAGTGGGACTTAAAGTATGGGATGAGTACTTGCAGATGATGGTACTTCACTTGTCTCAAATTATCGGATAATTCTTAACTTTCTTCAAGATGGTGATGATGGGCTTAGAGACAAATCTTATCTTTTCAATGGCTTCGATGGAGATAAATAGCCCCTGTATGGTGGAAGATAGTGTTTCAAATTTTCAGACCCATTTATTTTCTTCCATCGATTCCAGCTTACTTAAAAGTTGTAAGGAAGGGAAATGATTGATGATACATTATCGTTGGCTTGGGTTATTTTTGACATTGAGTTGCTGCTGTATTGCCATTTATGGTGAAAGAAACAAAACAAAATTGGTGGAATAGTTTATCTACAGTTAGTTATTTGTAGATAGTTCTATGCGTGTGGGATCGAGTATTGTTTGGGTTTCTTCAAAGTTTTTGGAGTCATCAAGCAACAACATTTTATCTGATCTTTATTCCGCTTGTCATTGCCATCCATCCATAACTAAGCTATAAGCCTTCACCAAGTTGAAGTGAAGAAGTAAAGTTGAGAGATCAGCGTTAAAATCTTTGGGCAAAATCTCTTTTTTAAATCTCTGCTTTTAGTCAAATCACAACTACGGCTGTCTACTGTTCTAGCTTTAACGGAGTATCTCAAGGCGTAGCATTCGACTTAAGTGTGGGATAAGCACAAGGAATATCTTAGAATGGGCGATTATTGGTTTAACTTTTGAGAAAGGTTACTTTTTCCAAAGTATACAGAGTTAGGTTTATAGAGAATGCGAACCTAGTTGTAGTTCTGGGCGCCGGACCGTCTATAGCCCACCTGGGTGCCTAGGGTCTGTTGGACTACTAGTAGGACCAAACAAGTATCAAGACAAGTGTAACTCGTGGGCGGTCACTACTCCACAAATATTTTAGTATCGACTTTACCTCTAGTTAACTTTTAACCTATTCCGTTCTACGTCTATGAGTATGACACAGGTCAGCCAGGTAATGCATTCAGTGGTAAACTGATATTTTTTAGAGGAAAACGATAGAAAAGATGCGATGCTAGCAATGTCTGCTTAGATTAATTTTTATTGTGAGCCAATCGTATTAGATATGATGCAGATTACTCAGTGATGTGACCACTTGATGGTTTGATTTATTATATTAGAGAGAGAAAAATATTTCTAAGTTATCGGGAACAGCTATGGGATTTCTAGTACGGTGGCGAGGTTTTTTTTTATTAAAACTGACATGGGCATGGACAACATGAACGAATAAATTTACTGAAGTCTCCTAATTTCACTGAATTTGCGATCGACTTATTTAGCAGACTGATTCGATCAGTACCTCCAGACAGCAATTAGTGTTTTAAATTTCCTTAAATTTAAATTGATATTAAACGAGCTCGCTTTAGCCGTCGACTCATTGCTGGTTTGAATTTCATAAACGATTATTTCGTGCTACAGTCAAACTACTATACGTATTAATTCTCGTGTTGCTTCATAAAATATAACCTACAGAATGACTATAGAAATCCAAGTTGGAGCCAGAGTCAATCCAGTTGTCAAGAAGTGACAAAAAGACAATGACTCAGACTCGGTGTCGTCCATCAACTGCTCCACCCAGGTAATAATAAATGGAAAATCTGACCATTGTCATCTCACCGAATCCTCCTTCACAACAATGGATATTTCAGCTTAAGAAAGAATAGAAGGATGTGTCAAGAAAAGAGACAACAATTTGGAGCGTAGCCTAGTCGTAAAGTGGAAGATATCTTGAGGACAAATGATTCCGTTTACCTGAGAGATGTTGGCAATGAAATGAAACGAATGCTTTAAGTGATGATACAACTATCCTCTTAAATCTTTTCTTTCTCGTTTATTGCACAGATTCCTCAGAGATTTTATTAGTTTTGGGCACAAGGCACAGGCTTTTATTTTCAAAACATCCCTTAAATACTTAAAAATTGGACACTACAAAGCCAACAAAAGTAAGCTTGCTGTCAATTTAGAAAATATATTAAGCTGTTTTTTACAGTAAACAACACAGTATAAAAGTGGAGGAATTTGGGGTAAAAGTTAAAAAATTGGAGCAAGAAGTAAAACGTTACTCTGACAGAGGTTTCCTTGTTATGATCATGTAGTCTCCACAATGGATGACTTTTGAAGCGTAAATTCAGGATGGAGGTTATATTGTAAAATCTGCTAAGAATTTTTAAGGTTACATTTTTGAACTTTCAACCTCTGAGAACAAATTATCCTCCGTAATCTCATTTTATCAAATTAACCGACACATGAAGCATTTAACCACTAAGTCGCACTAATAAAGGTACATATAGATAATTTAAATCCCATCAAGTCCTAGATTTAGTGCTTGATTAGCACCATCATCTTTAAAAACACATAACAAATTGTACATCACCTATAAAATAACCAATTACTATCTCACAAGACGATCTCCAAAGGGATACCCCTGCCCTTTCTCTCCCCATCGAATCCCCAACAGCTCAACGAAACATTAAAAAGCTGTAAATGAGCACTTAACCAGAAGTAGTGATGATTGGGCATAATAATATTATGGGACTGGGGAAGATGCTAAATAGAAATCACTAGTTAAGCGTCCTTAGTCAAGTTCTTTAAATTACTATTTGATGCCTCAGTCCGAGCCTACCTCTTCATCTATTTACACTCCGGGTATCTCATTTAAAGTTAATTGAGCCTCCCTTTCTCCTTGTCAGATGAAGGAGTTGTTTTCATTAGTTTGGTGCACGATCTTTCGGCTTAGTAAAGCCAGCAGTAGTCAGTATTCCAGATCTTCAAGGTAGATATTCATATTGGAATTTGAAATCTTTGTTCCGCACCAAGAAAGAAAACGGATAAATAGCCTTATTTATTGTGCAAGTCGTGGGCATCGGCATGATATTATTATGATTAATGGGTTCTTGTTTGCATATTGAAATCAAACCCTTCCTGTTGATACAACATGAAAAGTATCCAATTGGAATGCATATAAAAATATGTAAAATGTACAAAGCAGAGCTTCTTTTACTTCAGTACAAAGCGATCAAACGTCTTTTTTCAAAACAATACGGCTTTTAGCAATACAAGCGATCTAACCAAACTCATTCCAGAGCAAAAAACGCTGCTACATGAAATCAAACCATTAACCCAAGCAACAGAGTAATAATTGTAACAATAGGCAATAAAATTTCGGCCCTAATGTCCTTCGGTTGTACAATACACTACAAAGCCGTCGGGTTCATCCTATAATATCCAGTTTCTTCATGAAGATTTTAGCAGCAGTATCCCATCCCAACAGCTCCCAAGAGACAAAGAGCTCAGCTCAGGTTCAAAAGTCCAATAATATCGTATAATACAAAGGTTAAAGAAATATTGCAAATGATATGCTATACTAACTAGCTCAAGAAACCAGGTAAGAAATCTCTGAAAGAATATTGTCCTCTGATCTTTAACACGGCCAATAAAAGGAGCTCAGCAGTGCACTGACTGACTAAACACATTGTCTACTTGTATGGGGCTTTAATATCTGAGCAAAACAACAGACGGCAAACGTTGGGCTGAGATGACGTCTCAGGAATGCTGCTTTATACGCATAAGCTTAAATAACAAGAACTAACCTCTTCAAGAATCTTGACCACAAAGAAAAGTCGGGAGGATAACGACAGGCTACCATATTCTGTTTTCAATATAATAATGCAAGTGGTTTTTTATCCACCAAGTATTTAAATCTGATCGAATAATGCCCTCAGTGACAACTTGGAATCTTCGTGATCATTTTATCCGCGTTGATGTATTATCATTATATTGTCCTTAGGGAGGACAGCGCTTTCAAGTTGAGTTTGTCTAACTTGTGTGTGTCAAGCAATGCTGTGTAAAGGCATTTAAATTGTACCAGTGTGTCCTCTTTGACTGTCCGTCTTTTCTAAGATGATGACGCGTATGAAAAGATTCAAAAGAAAGGGTTACTATTACTACTATGATGCTTTAATTATTTGCTTACCATTTTGGTACCTTTTTGGAATTTTCACCTGCTTCTACTTTCCTGTAGGTAATGCAATGTGAGATGAAACGAGAGCCGTTTATTAATTCTGTAGTGGAATCTTACTGTGGGCAGATATTTAAGGTTTAAAACATCATTTAACTTAAGAATTGGTGTGCTAGATACGGCTATAGAATTCTTTGAACGTTAAACTACGGCATCGAATCAACGACGTCTGGTGTGATCAGAATTATAACCTTTTAAGTCACATTTCAGGAATATGCACAAGCAAGTCTTATAACTGAAAGTAAATTTTAGAAAGATATTTCTGACAATTTGTTAGATTTTTAAACTTTCAGCCCAGAAACGGGGAATTCCTGTTTTTTAAGGAAAACATAGTAAATTAAATAAACAAAAAACTATGATAAGTCTTTCCGATAACTTTTCAAGTTCATTAATAAAAATATCTCACTCCCCTACTTCAAGTAAATCTCAATCCATAATAACTAATCATACTCACCAATAATACTCCACTTAACCACAATAGAATACGGCGGAGGAAAGCCACACGAGCAGGTGCATTCCCACGGTTTGTAAACTTTTCCAATTTCTTTAGGCCATGCCGTGCATGTACTGCTTAAATTACTTACGTCTTATGCTATCATAGTTTATACCAGGAAGCAATTTCTTTGCATTGATTAACATAATTAGATGCACCAGAATGCAACAAAACTAATGCATCTTTGGAATGATACTACTTTACAGTTAAAGTAATTAAATTCTAACAGCTTTAATGTGGTCTGTTGAAGAAAAATTGCACTGAATGTTTTTAAATGTCTACATAACTTCTCCAAAACAAAATTGTAGCGTTCAAACGTTTACAAGTAGTTTTGTCTTTGCTAAACTCATTTTTTATCACCAGTTCATTGTCATCATCTTAGCGATGGTTTCAATTCAAGTCACTTTCTTGGTTCAAATTATTGGACCCAGTTGAAAGAGGTTAATAAATCAGTTCAATCACTTCACCTGTTCTGGTTACTGGCCTTCTAAACCAATACTAGCTAATGGCAAAAAGTTATTACCTTCAAATCAGCATCAATAACCTCAACTGTACAAATGATAGATAGATGAACCAAGGCTAAGAGGTCTTTTGTCAACACGCAAATTTTTAAAGCGAAATGCGTCAACTAATTTTAATAGGAGGGCATTTCTCCACATCGTCATAAAAGGACTTAGGTGAGCGTATGTTATCGCAGTGAGCAAAAGTTTTAAAATGTACTAGGAGTTACAAAAGAGGAGGTGCTTAATTGGATACAGGTGTTCGTTCAACGAGATTATTGACATCAGAGCAGGAATCAATAAAAAGAAATCGTGACTTCTTACATTTAGCTAACATTTATTCCGTCTACGTTTCATCCTTTGGCTAACGGCCGTCCGACCATTCTCAGAAGTTTTCCTTGTGAATCTTATGAAAACTTTTGAAACTTTAATCTCAGGCGACAAACACGATTTTGCCCTATGGATTTTAGATTTAGAACTAAATTATCTAGTTTCAATTTTGTATCTAGCATTTTCATACCACTAACTTTGGAAGTATTTTTGATAAATTATTAAACAACTAGTATTTTAAAGGTCTTCAAATCTCAAATTCATGCCTTGTAAGATTTTCCAGTAACACAAGTTTCATTAATCTATTTCCATTCCATTAAGATGAATTACACCAATTTTAGTCATTTATCCACCAGCAAGAAAAGTAATATTTTTCATCTTCGGTAAGTCGAAGACCATTTCGGTTGTTTGTATTCAATCTATATAAACACACCGAGTTGATCATCATGCACTATATATCAAATTGAGATTGTTGGAATGTTTGCATTTAGGTGCAAAAATCCTCGTGCATGCCTTTGAACACCTGTGTTATTCAAGTAAGAGGATTTCTCATCCGATGGTCAACAAATATTGGACAAGCAAAGCAATTACTTTTTACTATATGGAAGCATCGCCGAAAGGATCTTTTTTTACAACTTATACACTCAGAGAGACTATCATAGGGATGAGAAGCTGCAACGAAGTATGTCCATAGCCATGCTAGTATTATAATGATAAGTAGACTCTTGTCACTCTCGTAAAATCTTGTGTCAATAAATTTGAGTGGAATGAAATGGTAGGGAGGGATATGATGATGATAGATGATGTATGCATCACAAAGTTATTCATTTACTTATCTAATTCGGTTGATAAATAATTCTACAAAGGGTTTACAGGACAGGATGAGGAATATGTAGACAGGGAGTAGGATTTTTAGGACATTCGCACTCTGATTGACCAGGTGCACAAACATTTAAGTGCAAAAAACAGTCATTGATATTTCTACGTCCAAAGAAGTATTGTAAATGTTCTCAGGGTGAAACAATGTTTGCGAGAGCATTATAAAGACAGTCGATAAACTGTTTGTCTGGTTGGGTTGGTTGATGAAGCCATTTCCTAGAAATGGTCGTACTACGAGGGTAGGTTGCAAGTATTACAATTTTATTTGATATATTGATGATAGCAACCCACTGACAACTGATGAACATAAAAAGAAGAAGGGATTATGTGGGCTTTTACTCAATAGTGTGGTGTGCATAATTTCATGGTATTGAGGTTTATTCGTGTGCACATTTACAAGGGCATTGTAAATTTGTCAAGAGGTTATTTTAATTACGAAGTTACAAATGTATACAATTTATATCTGATCCTGACCTTTGCCATAAGCTTTGTTTTGTAGAGTTCATGATTCCACAACAAACATTTCATGGAGTATGAAAACAAAGCTAACGATTTTTTAAACGATGCTTTTAATTTAAAATATTACAGGAATATTTATTTTTCACAGTTTTTACTTAAAATTAATTTGCATGAGAGGAATAATTGCATGGCATAAACTTGTATGGCTTGATTTGGCTAAAAGGGGATATATTGAAGGTCTCGATTCATAATTCATAAAAAAGAACCCTACTCCCGTCTACTATCTAATACACAAATAAATTCATGTGAAACACGACATGTGTGGGTGATTTCATTCAACTATCATCTTTTTTTTAAAGTCGTAATTGGAGTAACAGGTAACAACAGACAATTCAGCTCATTATATATATCTAAAAGTTAAAAAAACAGTAAGCTGCATATACCATAGAAATTTCTCATGTGTATTGTATTACCTTTTACCTTATTAGAAAATGCTGCACATTGTGTATTTTCTTACCATTTTATTTTGATTATGCGCTAAGTGTTGTCCCGTTTCCTTCCGTTCATCAAGGTTGGATGGTGAAATGCAATTGGTAATTCTAGTCCCTAATCTCTCTAAGAACAAGAAACCCGAAAAAAAGAACCATGGGAAATGTTGTCAGGTGTGAGAGAAAGAAAATCCCGTACGGATGTACTTTTTCAATAACTTATCCACCGACGATCAAAGCTTCGTTTTTAATAAAAACTATTTTTACTGAACTGACTCAGAATATAAAACTTAGTTAACAGAAAAGTGAAAACTTAGAATTACTGATACTCAAGACCGTTAGAAAATAACATTGATCCTAATTGTATTTCTCCAAGTATAAAATAAGACATCACGTTTTAGATGTGTTAAAAATGTCAGACTAACTTAGCATAAAAGATTTCTGCATAAATTATGGACTTTCTAGATGGTAGATAATGTAAAACACTATCTCAAGAAAGATATGATATCCATTAAGTGATTTTCTTACGACAAGAGATTCTATTTAATGATGGACATTGAAAAGTTAAATGTTTACTTTAGTGTTGCATGCCCAGCGATTATAATGACACTCCTTATTGTTTCCCACAATCCCTTTCCCAATGTATCAGTTCAATGTAGTAGTATCATCCTCCAGTAAAAGTATGTAGTCAACCAGTACCCACAGTAGTAAGTAAAGTAGTAGTAATTGCCAGTGGTGATAATAAGAACCGGGTTATGTTGCAAGTGTTTTATAGTTATTGAGTTAAGCAGTTTGATGAAAGCAGGTGGGTTCCCACGAGAATATCTTGAGAAATTAGCAGATGTTCCGTTCCATTCGTAGACTGTGCAAGTTTATATTAGTGGGTATGCTTGACGAGACGAGTTATGCAAGTGTAATATAATCTCAGCTCATCAATGATAGGTGAGGAGTTTTTTTAGAAGCTGATACGTCAACTTCTTGAGCAAGTGTATGGCTTGAATTACTTCTTGTTCTTGAATACAAACAGCGTCACATTACATTAGCATGATCATTCATTACCTTAGCGTGTCTATAAAGAGAAGTAATGTCTACAAGGAGTGTCAATGTGTGTGGATGTATGTATCTGATGCACTTCATGGGAACTATCGTGAATGGATAGACTGCCAGATAGCATTTTAACCTGCTTCTATCCATCCGGGAAAACATTAAAAGACGTTAAATTCAGAGATATGCAAATGTGATATAACTGAACTAATTATGCAGTGCAGTATTACAAATCTACACAGATTTAGCAATTACAACTACTCCCTTTCCTTTTCAAAGAACCATTTAGCGATTACAACTAGGTAGTCCTTTTCCTCTTCAAAGAATCGAAAACTAATAAAAATTTAGGTAATCTATCTAAACCAAAAATAACAATAAAATGAAAGGGAAACTTCCGAACTTTTCCCTAAAATCTAGTACAACTATTATAAACTACCAACTTTACAAACAGGAGCACTTCCGTATCCTTTTCATTTATAAAATTTCAGGTAGAGCCGGTTGGCTGGATACAGAACAGTGTTAGTACAGTATAATTTAAAGCACGTAGGTAGGTAGCAATTGTAATATCTATTATGATAATGAAAGGGATAAAAACGAAAAACGACCCCTTTGAGTTTGAATGCTCATTGCCGAGGTAGTCTGCTAGCCATTGCTGCTACTTTTACTACATTAAGTGCAACTAATACGTTACATTAGCTCAACCAAAATGAATGGTGATTATAGCATAAAACCTGTGATTTGAGGATAGCCACAGATTTAGACGAGTTTATGGAAGCAGATGACATTTGTTCTGTCTACCGTCCACAGAATTCGATAGTTCCACCACCACAACCATCCGAAATATTTTCCCACGATTTTTATACATTTCTACAGACGTCTTTTTAGTCCATGCATTTATATACTTACCTCGAGTAGTAATAGTAGTGAAAACTATTAAATAAATCTATAAACCGGCTAGGAGGTGAAGTATTAGTTGGTAGTATTAATTCGTTAGTATACATAAAATCTAGGGGTGTAAATGTACTCAAGCCAGGTGACATGAGTGACTGAACTGAAGCCTTTATCCATGCACCTTACCAAACCACTTTGTCATCTTCGTCCTTCCTGCCTGTCCCTCTCGTAATACAAAGTGCTTACTTTCATTTATTTATTTTTTCTCGCTATAGTTTGGTTTGGTATTTAGCATGGAAAGCAAGAACAGAAATAAATCCGGGCAAGAGGAAGGTCGTCACATATTACAAACCTTACACAAAGACTTTTACACCAATAAATGCAGCTTTTAAATACTTTTTACGAGTTAAACGGCCATTGTTAAGCTTTTTGCTTGCTAGGTTGTTTGTTACGACTTTAGCCTTCGGTTAGCTTGCTTTGGTTGTGACATTTGGGGACCACACCACTCACAAGATCTTTGTCCATTATGCAAGCTATAGCTGTTAAATAAACTTGGCTTGTAATCCTCGAATAATGGTATTTAGGTAGGTGGATATAGTATGTATTACCTTGAATTGAAATAATATGGATTTTACCTCATGGAAAGCCTTTTTAAAGCAAAAACTGAAATTAGTTTAAACCGATTTACTGGCAACTGATTCCAGTGTTACGAATGGATTTATGAACGTAGTTAGTTTTTTTTGGAAATATTTGGAAACTAACTCTACAACCTGGCGTACATATGTATTTCCCCTTACTTATTGTGCGTCTCATTTATTATTGGAAGCAGAAATATCATATTTTTTTTAAATAAGCATTTCCAAGGGTTAAACATTTGGTTGTTCATTTAATTTCGACAAATAATATTGAAGCCATTTTTTGCTGAGAGACGCGACAAGATCAATACCTGCTAAAGTGATACCTGCAGTTTTTGCTTGTCACTCGATATTTATTTTACTTTTACTGATTTATAAAAAGGCTTTTGTTCAAATTTTGTTTTTTCTGGAATATTTGGCCTCGAATTCGATCATTATGTACTTGTTCAATGCGTTATTTGTGTTACCCAATACTCAATCCTTTCTCCCAACCCAGTTGAGCCGGATGAGTTGTACTTTTTTGCAGTTTGAAAGGATTGACAAGAGGATAAATAAATGAAAATGATTAAATTTTCCCTTTTACCCCGACCAACCCTTTTTTCAGGTCAAGAGCATTGATAGCTTCAAATCAATCCTTATCGTTTCCTCGTCTTTGGAAATACCTTAGTTTGATTTAGTTCTACTCAAGTGAATCTCTTGACCTACAAAAAATCAGGTAGCCCGAAAACCGGATTGTATTCAACCAACCACTGTGATTACTTTTTGTAACGCCTATGGATCTTAATGGTATTTGCCAGAGAAGGATGAAGGGTAAGATTTAGGTTTGATTATTTGTTCTTGAATTTTTTAAAGAAATCCGTCACACCTGCAACCTGTCGTATTACATAAGCCCATCCGTGAAGACCGTAACCTTGATAAAACTTAAGTGAAGGAAGAAATGGACAGAGCAAATCCAACAAGGGAAAGGGGTATACCACTTTTTAGCTCAATTCCTCTACACATCGACATCCTCTGAAAGCTTTCTCATATTCTGATTTTATATGTTCACCTTAAAAAATAAAATGAAGGCTCTTAATATATAATAATGAATAAATTGAAAGCCCTGAGTCCATCAAGTTTTTTGTCGACTTTCTTCTAACATTGAATAAAAGATTAAATCTGACAGATTTTTTGGGTAAAAGAGTTTACTCAGAATAAAAGATTTCCCAAGATTTGGGGCAAGTAATCCAAAAATCTTGAAAAGATTCACCACAATTCTTCATAACGGTACACTCCGTTTCATTAAACCTTTTAGCATTGATCAGTAACCAGTATTGATTGAAATCCCGTAAACATCTTAAAATCCGTCGCCTTAAACATTTATAAAAAAAATATTGAGGAAATCACGGATCACATTCTATAGATAGCTGCATTTCCTTAAATATGTTTAAGAATTTGGTGTAAAGAAACCGTTTTTTCTCATATTTCC